>VDFB02136339.1:0-29809 GCA_007258455.2 Sequoia sempervirens
TACCATAAGTCATTTAGTTAATCACATAGCATTTAACATGTACATACAAAGAGGTCCATTTCATTATAAAATCAAAGGGCCTGTGAGAGCTAGACCCCTCCAAATCTGGCACTCGAGATCTGGTCCCTAGTCATCGCGAGACGGTCATGTGTGATCGTGATCACAAACTACCAAGTCTTAGTGCATACTTCAAACCCTGTACTCACCCAACGGCTATAAGCTACTCATCTACCATCTGATCCCTCTTTGCTCATGTCTATGCCAACTCTACCTGTAGTCTCTCTACCTATACTAAGGTTTGTGTTGACTATAGTGCACTCTTAGCCTGAAAAAGTCATCTCCTCATGCTCTTGTACGCTGCTTGTAATCTTGTGAAAGGTCTGAGTATCTTTGACTCCTCCATGATCGGTGGGGGCATGTAGTCAGGATCCATCTCCTCCTCCTCGATGAATGTGGGCACTATCTCTATAGCATCCTAATGATAGAACTCTCACCATTCTCTCATTGCTCCTGCAAGATAGACAATGTACATAATTAGTAACACATCATCATGATGTATATATATAAACATACAACATAAATCAATAAAAGAAATTCATAAATTCAAATATCATCACCTATGTCTCTAAATGCATGAGGAATGTCAACCTCCTCATCTCTAGGGGGCATGGAGGATGTGCTAGCCTCTCTCTGACTATGAGTGTCGATGTCTTCTATAGCTATTGCCCGTGATCTAGTCCTGTAAGTATGTGATGATTCTCCATGCTCGTATTGATCCTTAATAGCTACCTTATCACCCTCACTCAGGGGTGGCTTCTCCTTGTAATAATAATCCCCCTCATAATTCTCATTCCCCTGCTCATCCTCCTCTCCTCCATCCTAGTCCTCACAATTAGGATCAACCTTAGACTGGTACTCCTCATTGATAATTTTTGTAAAAATATCTACTGGCCAATACCATACCTCCTTTGCTCTCTCCTCTAGCTCATCACCCTCATTTGCTACTAGCTCTGCATCACCTAGAGGAAAATCCATGGGGAACACTAGAGTTGGTTGTGGATATGACCACAACTCCTTGTGCTCATCTGTGCTACCAACATCATCAACATTAGAGACTAGTGGTCGGTTGTGATATGAATCATCAAAATCACTCTCTCATACATGATCTATCATCAGTCAAATGGTGTCACTTGGCCTCTGATCATTTTGCACTGATTGTCTAATGAAGGGGCATGCCCTTAGTGGTGTCTACACCTATCCAAATGGTTGCATGACTCGCCCATAATAGAATGGTCATACGACATAGTCATGCCTCCCTACTAGATATCTATCCATCTAAATCCTCTGTCACTGTCCGGTGGGGTCTAGTCATTATTGAGTGAGTAGATAAGGCCTCCATAGGATCTCGTCCTCCTCCAGTCAACTGAATCTCACCCTCCAAATGTGTAAATCATCATACTCCCATAACCATCGCAAAGGATAGTCAAATGCTTGTGGATATCCTATTGCTATAGTATAAGAGTATCCAAGAGGCCTAGTACATGTGATATGCTCAGGGTACATGTGTAGAAGTGTACAATTGACCATACTGTTGATATCTTGAAATACAAACTAAACAAGATAATAATACAAGTGTGCTAGAATGCAATGACCCTAGGAGTAGACTATCCTTTGTTCATACATCCCTTGTATCAGGTGTATCAGTCCCCCATCCAAGTGTGTTGCTTATCCATCTGGATTGAGAACTAGTGCCATTGTGTGCATCATAATCCATCTAACCATAGGAGCTCATGAATACAATAGCATGGGAAGCTCGATCCATGCTCCAACCCTCTCATCATGTATAGGTCCATCCAAACAATACTGCATATCTCTCTTCTTCTCCCAGAATGACCAATTCCCCCAGAAATACACTCGTGCTCTTTGAATGGGAACTTGAAGAATTCGGTGTACGTCCTTGAGTGTGAAAGTCATTTCCCAAGTGGGAAGATGAAAGGTACAGGTATTTGCATCCCAATGCTCACATAGAGCCATTAGCATGGCATCATGGTATCTCATGGGTGGCATAATAATATGCCCAATAGATATCCACTAACTGTAAATGCTCTACCTTTTCTATTGATAGTGCTAGTGCATGATCTCTCAAAAATTTCAACTGTCTTCCCCCTAGCTACTATCGTGACCAGGTAGGACTTATCAAAATCATCACAAATTGCTCTAAATTTCATCTAATTTTTTTAATTTTCATAATTTTCATCATGCAAGTGTGCTCAAGCTGATCTAGTGTGCTTCCCTAATGGCCCTAGACACTTTAGAACCCTTTTAGGACATTTTTTCAAAGAAACAAGGACACTTTGCAAAGAAACGACACACTTTGTGAAGACACGGGACACTTTACAAACAAAAGGGACACTTTCTGAACAAATGGGACACTTTGCTAAAAAAGGGGAAACTTTGCAAACTTTTTTCCAAGAACCCTAAATTAACCTATCTATGCATAAAAATCATTAAATCATCATAAACTCACAATGTGAAAGTGACATAATCGACTCACCTCACGATACAGATTGTTGTGTGCCACCTACTCACGAAGATCATCCATCCACGAAGGTGTGTAATCTCATCTACTCGGAATGTTCTTCTCTCACTCGTCACTTTCAAGCTACACAAAGGTAACATGAATAGTAAGTGAAAAATTTCTTTCTCCTCCTTTAATCACTTTTCACCTCTTCTTACTTTTACGCATTACCATAGGGTTATTGTCTCTTAAAGGCTCTATAACATATATCTCCTTCAAATCATCATAACAGGTGCTAGGATAATCCATTTTTGACATTGTTTGATGCATAGGAATCATGATTCTGCACCTAACATCATCATTTTTCTATTGTTATGTGGCATGGTACTTAGAAATTCCCTACGATATGATGTTTCTTGTTCAACGTGGCTAGATTGCTATCTTGATTCCACCTCCATAAAGCAAGCAGAATCAAGGGGGCATACATCTACCCTCAAATTGGATTCCTAAGAGTTACATAAAAATATTTTTGAACAATTAATGAATGTGTGTTGCAGGATGTGGTTCCTAATGTTTTGGTTGTGCATATAACTACACTGGGGGCTTCGTTCTCTCATCTTTTTGAATATGTATCCTTTTATGTAGTAAGGTGAACCATTTAGAGTCTTTTAGCTTACATATGCACATAGAGTCATATGGGCACTAAAGTGGGGGCTAAATATGTTGTAGAAAATTAGACCCTCTTGAGAAAAGAGACAATTTCATGCATAATTAGACCCACTTTTGAGTCCCTTCACATCATTTCCCTTCAAAACAACATTTATAGGCCCCTTAGACCCATAAATTTTCATCTAGAGGCTTGTTTTACATGAGAAATCAAATAAAACTTGACAAACAACATTTAATTATGGCATACCCCAAAAACCCACCTTTAAACAACAATAGTGGGACCCATTTGCCACCTTCAGTGAATGAGTCCACTCTGGTGGGACCAATTCTCCAAGGGTGGTAAATGAGTCCCTTTTGAGGGAAAATTCAAATTTAAGCAGGAATTTAATCAATTTAACTTTAATTTTTGGTGAATGTTGGCCTCTTAGGTCTAATTAAGGGAAAATAAGGTATTGTCGCTTATAAATAATCATTTTAAGTCATTTCACACATCTTTTATCATCTTTTTATCATCTCTCAAGAGAAATTTTTAGGGTAAAGTCTTCCACAACAAGTTTCATTAGTAAAAGTTGAAGTTTTAGGGCAACAAACTAGGGTTTTTGCATGTCTTGAAGCTGACTTCTCTTGTCAAGATCCAACATTGCAAAGGGTTGATGATGGATGTGTATGGTGAATCAGGAAGAAACCTAGGGTGAAGAGGTGCAACTAGCCACCAAATCATGCCTAAGGACTTGGTTTCCTATTGATTCCATCTTCCATTTTCACGCTATCTTTAGATTAAGGTTTGCATCTTTTTTGTTTATCATTTTCATGTCATTTCATTCCTATTTTGCATGTGTTGTAATGTTTCTAGGGTTGATATCTTGCATCATATAGGTCATCTTTGTATCTCTTATTCTAGATCAATAGAATAGGGTTTTTGTTATGATTCAGACTTTCCTAGTCTTTAACACATCTAAGGCTAGGGTTTACTCAATTTTTTCTCTATTCAAGGTTTAATTACCCAACTAGGGGTTCGACTAAGAAAAACCTCCCATTAGACAAACATTTTCAGGCTATTTTGCAAGAATTTTCTGAGATCCGAGATCATGCATCCATCAGAAATTGTCGTACAAGTGTCAAGGTGCAGAAAAAAATTTTGAAGTTGCAAAAATTCCAAGGTGGACTGATTCGCCATGCATGGCAAATGAGTCTCTCCTGAGGTGCAAAACTGATTCAGATTCATATCTATGTTCCCAACTATCAGAAAGCAGATTCTATGCAGAAAAGCCCTAACCTAGGATTGATTTACCCAAGCTGGTGAATGAGTCCAAGTCAACCTAAAGTCAAGTTTCATTAGTTTTCTAGATTGTTCTTCAATCATTTACAATTTTCTAGGTGCACATGTTCTGAGAAACAACTTTTTGTTTAGGTTAATTTGCATTTTTATTCATTCTTTCATGCTTTTTGCATATCACAATGTGTTTTTAACATAGTGTAAAACTTAGTTTTGCATTTGTTTTCATTCATTTAGATCAGTTAATTGCATTTATTTAGCTTCATTTAGGCTAGAAAACATCACACATAACATTATTTGAATGAACTAGTTAGCATTTTTGGCCTAATTCTCTCATTTAGGTGAAAAACCCTAGAAGAGTTAGAGAAGTCCTAAGAGCCAAAATTCTACGATTCAATAATCTATTATGTTTTTTGGACTAACCTATTGCAAGTATTCAATTCATTCAAACATCCATCAAACAAGCTTTGGCAACAACTCATGGTATGGGCATCACTTTGCCAAGGATTTCATACCTAGGTAACATTACCCAATTTTATTTGTCATTTCAATCAATTATTATTTTTTCCTCTACCCAAACTAGGGAATGTCCTCTTGATCATTATCATTTGTTGTAGATGTAGGTGGAAACACCAAAATATGGTTTGATTTAGGCAAGGACCTATACAACACAAACTTTCCCCCTCTTTTCATGTGTGCAAGTTAGATCATAATGTTTTGTCAAGACCATGTAACAAGAAACATAGAACAGATTGTAGCCTAGTATTTAAAGTTTGTAGATCCTAAAAAAAATAGCTTATTTGGTCTAGGGAATCACTAGCCTAGACCTTCACATTGGGGCCTAGATTTCAATCATAGGTTCCTCTTTGTATTCCTTTGCTAGATCTACAATTGTTGTGACAATTTTTTCGTTTTTATTTATGTCATAAATTATATTTTGAAATCTATGGTTTATGTCAAAAATGCTTGTTAAAAAACTTCTCCTTTTTGTAACTCAAAGAAACTAAACCCTAGAAGGTTGGTTGTCCCTTTCGGCAACTAGCCAATCATCAAACCCTAGTTGG
This sequence comes from Sequoia sempervirens, assembly GCA_007258455.2. Taxonomy (NCBI): domain Eukaryota; kingdom Viridiplantae; phylum Streptophyta; class Pinopsida; order Cupressales; family Cupressaceae; genus Sequoia; species Sequoia sempervirens. Next base: position 5,528 of record VDFB02136339.1, read on the forward strand.
TTTGTGTTTGAATGTGGAGTCAAAGAAAAAGGTGTTGATCCAAGTTATCTACTTTTTGAATCTAGGGTCAATTTTTCTACTCTACACCTTCGTATCACATTACTTTTTTTCCTTTAGTGCTTAAATCCCCTTTGGAGCAATGGTATTTTAACTTCATAATCCCTTTCATTTCCTTTGGAAATAATTAAAACTTAAGAAAACTATGGGTGAATTCTATGACTACCTTATTCTTTAAATTTTCTTTTTTTGTAACCTATTTTTTTATTGCTTTTTTTCTTTTTAAAGAAACATAATTGATTTGACAAATCTTAATTTTAATTCTACTTCGATGCATTAGAGCCATGGTTTCTTGGCACAACTTTCTTTTGGTTTGTTTTTTATTTTTCATAGTCTTTCTAATATCCCGACATCACTCTCATGAGTAGCAAACATTAATGACATTGAAAGTAATAAACAAATAGAGCATATATACCATATCTCTTAATCTCCAATTTGACAATCATTTCTGCAAACTTACATCTCCATGACAGGTATAATATATTTTTTTCCTTCATAAACCTTCAAACATTCTAAGAATAAACTCTATGAATTTTTATAAGCACAAAACCATTTATACTATGATACTACTTGTTAATACTAGAAAGCTTTGAATAGATTTTTTGTATATAAAATTTATAGATACAAAAATCTTTAATTAGATAACATATGTGAATAAATGTGTCTATGACTTGAAACATGGTTCTATATGAAAAAATTATAATAAATTTAAATATAAATAACTAATTACTATTTCTTTTTTTTATACAACAGGGGTGTCCCCCACGACCCAACCCAGAAGCCCAACAGCCTGTATCTTGGGTAAATAACTAATTACTATTACTATTACCTTAAATTGTCAAATTGGATTGATTTTCTCTTCCCCATTCTTTCTTATAGAAAAGTCTACTTATTTTAAAATAAAATAATCGCAAATGTTTGTCATTGAAAAAGTCTTTGTAACATCCTTAATCCCTCTTTCAAATGTCATTTTAAACTTCTATTTCTTTTAAACTATCTGATCTTCATTGTTGATTTATTTTTTCACTTTCCAAATTCTCTTAGGAGATCAGTAATTGTGAGGAAATAATCCTGCACTCTTCACCTGACCGATTCTAATCTTAAAATCTCATTTTAATTTCAAGATTTCTTTGCAAACATCCTCACCTTTAATTTTAAGGTGTCTTTTCCAAATTCTTTAAGATCATAAATTGTAGGGAAATCGCCTTAGATTTATATTCGTATTGCTCTAATTGAAGACAGTCAATTTTGAATGATTCTTATCTCTACGAAATCTCACACTAACTTTTATTTCGTATAAAATCTTATCTTCAATGATGGATTTCCATTTTCAACATATGATTGATTTCTCTTTTCCACATTTTCTAAGGACAATCAATATATGGATTTTGGCGTTATGTATGCAACAACTGAGAATGGAAGACGTTGAATGACAGCTTGGAGTTCAAGATGGTATTCACCATGGAACAACAGCTCGAACAGGAAGGAGAGAAGGGAAGATAGAGGAATCTATAAAGGAAAGTGGATTACCTTCTGTTTTAAAGAATAAATGAGGTATGCCATACGTCAACTGTGAGGGTTTTTAATTCTAAAATTAAAATTGATAAATTTGTTGGTAACTTTTAAAGTATATTAATTCGATGAATTTTAATTTATAATATAAATGATTTATGATAGAAGAATTTTTTTTGGCAAGGAAAAAACTCAAATTTATTAAAGTTAGGAAAACTCTTAATATGAGGATTTTGGATATGATAATATAAAAATTGGTGAATGTTTTAAGGTTAATTTATATGATGTACAAATCAAGAACAATTGAAAGCTTGCATATTCTTTTTAATATTATTTTTTCAAAGTCTTATCATAATTGTAAATTTGTTTACCAAAGCATGGGCATCTATCAAATCAAGTAGAGGAGAACAAGAATTTTTTTTAGAGGATAAACATATCCAAATGTAATAATAGAGGAAAAGATGTAAAGAAGCAATGGAGAGATTAAACTCCATCTATTTATCCACTAGTTTTGCCAAGAAAGAGGTTGTAATGATGAAAATTGTACGCCCTCCTTGTAGATGGTACAATTTCTCTTAATATAGGAATGGTTAACATTAAAAGGGACCTAATGCTGTAATGTGTTTTACACATTCACATTAGGTTTAGGACCTTTGTAAACTAAATTGACCTAATTTTTTCTTAACTTAGTGTTGTAAAGTGTATTCATTTACACATTCACATTAAAGTTTTGGGCCCTTGTAAACAAAGTGGACTTAATTATGCCTTATTTAGGGTGTTGTAAAGTGTATCCTAACACTTTCACACTAATCTAGGACATCATTAAATAATTGGGCTTCTTTATGCCCTATGTGGCCTTATTTTGCATCCACGTGTCTTAATTAATGCATTTTTCCTAGGATAATCCCGACATAAACCAACATCCAATCATAATTTAGATGTTTCTAGGTTGTGTGGCCCAGATTTAGTGGTTTGGGACTCATACGCCACCTTGGGTGTATGAGTCCCACCTATGTTTTTAGGCCTCGATCCTGATTTTACATCATTCTAAGCATTTTTGAAAAATGTGTCCCATAGTTAAGCCTAATGGAAGTCATACACCACTTGTGGCATATGAGTCCCATGTGGTCCAAACTAAAATTTAATCCAAATTCTTGGTGGGGTTTTATCCTCCTAGGTCTAATGGCGGCTTGTAGTGTTGTAATTTCAAGAAATTTGGCATAAACATATATTAATACAAGGTTTTTTCACTCATTTTCACCTAAGACTTCGATGAGAGCATTCCTTATAGAACATTTGTGTTCACAAGAGAATTCAATAGTTTATAAGACTTCACAAGATTATTCAAGATCATTTCTAAGGAATTCAAGGGAAAAAATCTTCATCATTTGCTACAGCAATTCAAGATCCATCATCATGTCAAAGACCTAGAGCATTAGGCATGTTGAGATAATGTTGTGATGTAGCATTGAAGATCCATTTGCAAGCATTGTTTCATACAAAAGTTCAAGATCAAGATCTACATTCTACATGACCACTTCATGCTAGATTGTTGTTTTACATCTCAAGACATCATTTCAAGGTATCATTGTTCATGTTTCATGTTTCGTGTCCTTATTGTATTGTTTAATCATTTGGTTTAATTACCTAAACAATGTTTGACCAAGGAAAACCCCCATTCTCTAACAATCAACACATTTTTCTCTCTCTACATGCGTGATTGCAGATCTAGGTGTCTTGGAGCTTGCAGATCCTTGAAGATTAGGTTGCAAGGTTGAAAAAAGTCTTCAAGTGGTCACAAGATTGTCATCTTCACTAAAAGTCACCTATAGGTCACAAATCAAGGTTTTAGATTTAGAAACAAAGTGTAACAGGAAGATCATAGATAGGAGAGCATATTCAAGTCTTGAACCTTTGAAAAAGCATACTGGGACTGAGATGCCACCTTGGGCATATGAGTTCTAGTACTACCATTTTCTAGGTTTTAGGAAATTCAGATTAAGCACTGTTCGATTCTAATTTTAGCACAAAAAGCACAGTTAGGGACTAAATCACCTAGACTAGTGTATGAGTTCCAATGGGCCTTAAACAACATTTTTTTAGGTTTTTGAAGCTTTTTTTGACCTCATCACTATTCTAGGTTCACGTCTATTCATTTCTACTTTGATATTTTGTAATTTAGTTTCATTTCTTGGGTCATCTAGTTATATTTTACATGGTACTTTTCATCTTGCATTCATTTCTTATCTTTCAAAGCCCTAGCTTGGTAGTGAACTCTTCTTTAGCTTATAGTCAAACCCTAGGACAACCCTATTACAATATCTCTTTCTCCTTTGCATATATCTTAGATCGAGATCTCTAGGGTTTCCTTGAGTGAAACTTGAGGGAAATAGGTCTAGGTCCCTAAACACCTAGTTTGTGTTCCAACTCTCAAAAGGTGGGACACCTATTTCTATGTTTCAGAGGTATTTAAAAATCAAGAATCTATGCTAAGGTAAAATTAATATGTTTCAATTGCAAGAAGGAACTATGTGAAAGTGCAAAGAATGTTTGCATCCTAGTCTTTGTATTTGTTATAGGAGAAGTAATCATTGTAGGATAATATAAAAACTAGCTAACTACAAGAAACCTATGTTTCATAGCAATGTAAAACTTATATTGTTTCAATTGTGAAAGAATATATGTTGTGAAGAATGTTTGCATTATGTTCTTTATACTAGTTATGAGAGAAGTAACTATTGTAAGATAATATATGCAAATTAGTTACTTGCAAAGAACCTATTTTCATAGCAAGGATGAAAGAGAAGTCCATACCAAGATAAAAGGCTATTATAACAAATATTTTATAATCCATGGCATCATGACAACCATTATAGCATGGTTTAAAGTCATAGGTGGTTGTACTGGATTAAAAATAAGTATTTAGTAACCATTCAAAGGATTATGCAAAGATAATAGAAAAAAAAATCAATTTTGATAGATACAAATTTTAAAGTTATGAAATAAAACCAAGATCTATTGTTCCATTAGTGTAGTTTCAAATGTTTATTTTGAGGTTTTTGGAGACAAGATTGTTTTCTTGGGCTTGCACTTAATCCGATCCTACTCCTAGAATTTAATATACTAAAGTATTTAATGGGATCTCTAGTTTTATATTTAGAAGTGTTTAAATCTGTACAAAATGAGTCACAACTAAATTAAATATGGATTGATTACCAATTAGAAAATTCTAAGAACAACCAGAATCAATATACCACAAAATATCTTGAATCACATATTCATTCAAACAAAAAAATTAACAAATTTTGTCTCTTCTATAATATTCAAAATGTTTATTATTATAATATAACGAGCAAAGATCCCATTATATAAAACATTAACAACAAATATTCCCCCTGGGATAGGAACATTGCTTTGTAAACAAAGACATTTAAACAAAGACATTTAATCTTTTGGTACAAATAGTCTTCATGTACTTATCTAAGCTTAGAAAACTATTTTACTCATAAGGGGGGCAGATGCTTACTGCACCAAATGAATTTTTTGTCTAAATATATGATTTACATATGTTTGATTATATAGAGGTCTTCCACAATTCTAGAGGTAGATAAACTAAATGAAACTAATAGCTAAACGTTTCTGTTACAAAATGAGTCACAACTAAATTAAATATGAATTGATTACCAATTAAAAAGTTCTAAGAACAACCAGAATCAATATACCACAAAATATCTTGAATAACATATTCATTCAAACAAAAAAATTAACAAATTTTGTCTCTTCTATAATATGCAAAATGTTTATTATTATAATATAACAAGCAAAGATGGAAGTATTGCCAAGATTATAAATAACGACATCCCATTACATAAAACATTAACAACAAATATTCCCCCTGGGGATAGGAACATTGCTTTGTAAACAAAGACATTTAATATCTTTTGGTACAAATAGTCTTCATGTACTTATCTAAGCTTAGAAAACTATTTTACTCATAAGGTGGGCAGATGCGCTACTGCACCAAATGAATTTTTTTGTCTAAATAAATGAGTTACATCTGTTTGATTATATAGAGGTCTTCCACAATTCCAGAGGTCGATAAACTAAATGAAACTAATAGCTAAACAGCAACAAAAACCCATGCAAACAACATGCAAACTAAAACCCATGCAAACAACATGCAAACTAGAGTATAACTGACATGCAAACTGTAAGATAACTACATACATTCATGACTGAGACAATGTATGAGATAGACTGTAGTTCAAACATGGAAACTGTATAATCTACGGAAGAAATTACACTCCAACTAGTAGTACGGCTTGATGAGAAAGAGCTACAATTCGACATTAAGTGGTACTACGAGTTGTAACAGGATGAGTGATTCCATTTCGCTTGTGAGGGAGTAGAACAACTATCGCACTGCCTAAACCAACGACGACGACGGGAACAAACTGCAACACCTTATTTATGGTGCTCTCAGCAGAGGGGTACAAGCACCGAACAATATTCTGGTTTGTGAGAGCCATTACAGAGAACACCACAACAGCCACAGTTGCATGCACAAAATCCTTCACTTGAAGCCTATACTCGGATTCATTAGAAGGCTTAGATTTATTACCAGTGGCTATGCCATTAATCGTGGCAATCCCACACTGCACTTCACCCGTAGAGTCATCTGTGAAGGTGTCAGTTAGAGACAGAACAAAGCAGAAGATTGCAAGAACCCCCAAAACAACTCCTACCAAAATCTGATTGTGTTTCTTGCAGTCTCCATTATTGGAGAGAAGATTAGAGAGAGCCTGAAAAAGAAACACAACTCCAGTTGGCAACACTTTTGCAAGTTTAGATGATGATGACAAGGTATAATTCACCACCTTGGAATTGGTCGTTGTTGTAGAAGAAGGAACTAGAGTTTCTTCATTCTCCTTGGCCCTGGCCAGAAATTGACCCATTTTTGTTTCTGCTGGTCCCTTCAAACCCTAATTCTACAGCATAGTAAGTGTGAGTAAGTTGCATTAGATTTTATATGGATGGCTAATTATTATTGGCATGACCTTTTTTTTTCAGAAAACTCGATTTCTATCAAAATAAAATAATTTGCAATGCTTATCTTTGAAAACATCTGTGCAATGGCATTTTATCCCTAATCTGTCTTTCAAATGTCATTTTGAACATATGATTGATTTCTCTTTTCCACATTTTCAAAGGAAAATCAATACATGGATTTTGGGTTTAATTATGAGGCAGCAGAACGGAAGAATTTGAAAGACGGTTAGTAGTTTTCAAGATGGTTATCTCCCTTGAAGGACAGTTATGGGTTGCTTTCCGGACAACTATATGAACTTTTCTATAGAAGTGGAAAGAGAGAGAATCTATAAAGGAAAGTGGAAAGAGAGGGAAATCTATAAAGGATAGTTGATTAGCTTTTTCTTTAAGGGAAAATGATGTATGCAATGAGGTATTTGTGGGTATGTTTTCTTCAAAATATTAAAATTAAAAAAATCATTAGTGAGTTTTTTTTTTATATTAAATTTAGTAAGTTTTAAAAGTATATTAGTGATATAAATTTTAAGTTATTAATATAAATGATTTATCATAGAAGACAATTTTTTTTATTTTGTTTTTGATAAAAGGGTAAAATGGGTTTTATAGGGACTCAAAACCACAAAGTTTACAAAACAGAGGAGAGGACAAAGAAGTCCAACCACAAAAACCAGCTGCCCAAGAAAAGATCAGCAGCAACCACCCGAACTAAACCAAAAAGGACGAAATAGAGGAAACAGAAACCCTAGCCATTACTTCAAAATCTTGAGGATAGACTCTGTCTCCTCCTCCAGCTTCTGCATATCATTGGCACCCTTTTTAAAGGTTTGGATCATACTAGAAGTAGGGGGGACCTTGCGCTTCAGGTTGGCTCTTGTTCTTTTGGAGATGCCCGCGTTCGTGTTCTGGCTTTTGTCCTCCATTTCCTCCAAGTCTACCACCAAAGAACCCTGCTGGGTTTTATTGAGCTTCTCACCAATAGCGTTAATGATAATGGCATTATGTCTAGCCATTCTGTTGTTTTGCTCAGCGATGGTCTTGATGGTGTTCATTATATAATCAACCTTGGAATCAATGTCTCTGTTACTGTTACCTTGGACCCCCCTGTCCGCATCTTTCTTTTCAATCTCAGCAATTTTAGCAACCAGATCTTCGATTTTGCTTTGAAGGGCCCAGTTTTTTATTTTCAACTCATTGATTTCAGTGAAAGTCCAATCCAGGAGTTTGGAGTGGGACTCAGAATTGGCTCTGGAAAGGTTCAGAAAATCCAGAGAGGGCTCATCATCAATATTAGGAACAATTTTCTCAGTGTTAGGATTAATAGGGGAATCATCTTCAGCATGTTTGTCTGACAGAGGTTTAGAATTAGCCTCAATTTTGTTGGCTTTGGATTCCTTCGAATCAGAGGAATCTTCAGAATAGGCAACAAGATTTTCAACCTGGGGTTTCTTATGAATGGGGCTATTCAAAAGGGAGGGGCTATCAAGCTCAAGCTTAGCACGGTCTCTACCAGAAAGGGGAGTGGGGGTTCTTTTCCCAGAAGGGCCAGCATGCAAGCTAAGGACTTTTCTAGCCGAACTAGGGTTAGGAAGATACTCTGAGCCACTAGGCTCCGTATCATCACTCTCAGAGTCGGGAGTGGTATCCAGAATAGTGGGGGCAAGCATGTTTTGGAAATGCTCGACAATCAATCTTATTAAGCCCGTATGCAAGATAGGAAATCTATTGGGGTTTTTCTTATTATCCTCCAAGCTTTTCTTCAAGGAGCAGAAAAGATAATAGGGAAGAGATATCCTAACCTTGTGGCGGAAGTGGTTGAGAAGAGCAAAGTTGTAGCCATAAACTCTGGTAAAGCGCCCATCCACCATAATGTACTCCATGATGACCTGCATAACCTTCCTCTAGATAGTCTTTATAGAGTCAACATCAAAGTAGCTACTAGCAATTTTGATCAGGCTTAACCTTTCTTTGTCTTTTTTAGGAAATCTAATCATGACTTCATCAGAAAAAGCCTTGTCCTTGAAAAACTTCTTGCCATTAGTAGATAAACTCGTAACTTCAGCGATTAAATTTTCACTGAGCTCAACATTCCTGCCAAACAGGGTCAAATTGTCATTATTCCAGTTTTTAACAAAGAGGTCCGTAGCCTCCTAGCTGGAGCCATGGAACTTCACCAGAAAAGGAAGCAACCCTCCGCTTTTAAGTTTTTCCCAGGCCTTGACATTTTTCATGTGAGTTTCATAGCTGTCCGGCTCAATACGCTTTCTGTCCCCTCCCATCTCGACCGACACAGTGGGGTAGAACCAAACAAAAGCTTTACTAAAATTGGCCCTGCCACAACTTAGCACCCACAAAGCATGCGGGCCTTTCTTGCAAATTAAGCCACTGGGATGCGGGCCTTTATTTTGTTATTCTTATTTATTTATTTATTTATTTTTATGGAGGTCATTCACAAATAATTTTTAGCTATTTGATATGGGAGCATGAGTTTTTTTGGGTTGAACATCTTCAGCTAAGAGCCAAGGATTGAGAAGTATCCATTCCACCAAATTCACTTGGGAGATGATCCTAACCTCATCCCTTAGAATGTCGGGGCCTTGCACTCAGCAAGACTTGATCCCTAGTGGACTCATTAAGAACCATTCAACTTCACCAATAGATCAAGGGCCCATTGACCATAGAAGATAATTTGATAAAGAAGGTTGATGAAGAAAAAAAATAAATATAAGGGTTTTGGATATGAAAATAGAGAGATTTATGGATTTTCAAAGGGAGATTATATATGATGCACTAATCAAGAACAATTCAAAGTATATAAAAATTATTTTAATATAATCTTTTTGAATTCTTATCATAATTGTAAGTTGTCTCCAAAGTATGAGCACCTATTAAAGCTAGAGAGGAGCAAGACATTACTTTAAAGGATTAAGAGAAGCCTAAAAAGAAAAAGAAACATTCAAATAGAGGAATGGATATAAAGAAGTAATGGGGAGATCACATTCTATCTACTTCTCTATTAGTTGAGCCAAGAAAGGGTAATTAATCATATGGAAAATCAAGAAACTATACTAAAGGTAGAATTTATATTGTTTCAATTGCAAGAAGGATCTATATGTTGTGCAAGAATGTTGGTTTTCTTATTCTTTGCACTACTTATAGGAGAAGTAACCATCATATGATGATGTGAAAACTAGTTACCTCTAAGGAACCCATGTTTCATAGAAATGATGGAAAGAGAAGTGAATACTCAAGATAAAAGACCATGATAGAAAATGTTGTGATATTATTTTAATCAATGGCATTGTGGCAGCCATCGTAGCATGGTTTTTGTGTCATTGAGGTTGTGCCATGAAGAATTTTATTTACTAGTTGTTGAGAGGATCATGAAAAAAACACAAAGAAAACAAAAACTTTTATGTATACAAAAGTTAAAGTCTGACATAAAACAATAACCTTTTGTCTCAAAACACCTAGGTACTAAGAATCTTATTGAAGAACAAATGATGAAATGTGAATGATCCTCACTCCAACACATAGTTGAAAAATAAGTTTTAGAGATGGAAGAAGATTTGTATTCTATATTTCAAATAAAATATTTTTTGAAACCAATGTTCTCTCTAAAAGTGGAGATGTGATCCATAAGGACCTCAAAAAGGATGATAAATCAGCCAATGGAGACACTTTATATTTTTAAATATTAGAATGCACCTTAGGAAGTAGTACTAGAAAACTATCTATTCTAATAGGGATGGTCTCAAAATATTATGTTCACTAAAGGGGAATTCATGAAACATTTAATTATCATAAAGGGATTGCTTTATCATAGTGGTGGTAGTAAGTATGTAGAGAAAAAAATATAATAATTATCTTTCCATTCCCATTCTAGAGTGTTAGAATGACTCTCTAAAACCTATTTAATGACTAAAGGAGGTTGGATTGGATAATTGGATACATACCATTGTAAATGTAAAATATAGTTTATATTATAGTGATTAATTTACCAAGCATAGTCTATGAAGAGTTAGAGCATGTTACATATGAGAGACATTCTAGGTATAATATGCAAGTTGAAGGGTTGAAGTATTCAAATACAAAGAGAACTATGAAGATAATAAATTGATGATGTAAATTTATCACACTTGGGATTATTTGGAGCTCAATATAAATTCTTTGAAGATGTGTGATTGTACTAATTCCAACTAGTTTTCCTCTTTCTATGGTATTCATGAGAAATATTTGTCTCTTTACAGTTTTGTTTGTTTTTTATTTTTTCATTTTTTTGATGAATAAGTGCTATTATTGTTAATTATAGATTAATATTACACATATCCACAAAAAAGGGTGGGTGGTAAGAAGGTACACCCTCACATTCACATGCGCCCATCCTAGAAATAGAGAAAAATAAACAAAGACAAAGTCACTAAGTGTCAAGAGCAATGCCAATAGTGGGAGGAGGGTCCTTGCCATCCAAATTACCCTAAACATCAACGGGGTTCAGGGTGATGTTAGGAGGAACCCAACCATCGTCATCCTTGTTTTTATCTTCTCGTCAAGTGAGAGATTTCTAGATCCAAAAGAAAAATCCACTTAGAGGAGTCAATAGGTAGCCAACCAAGAGCTCTACTAGCGGGCCATCCAAAAGCACCACCAAAATCCCCCCCAAAGGACACCACAAAGAATCCCAAGGAGGAGGGAAAAGAAAAACGTCCATGAGATTGTGAGAAATTTTAAAATCGAGTCTATGAGTGAGGGCACAACACCTGAGAGTCTTGAGTAGAGCTACTCATACCTCTATGACAACCCCGAGAAGGTGAGTATATTGTCCCCCACTCACTATTTTCATGTTCCCTTCTTAGTGATGATAGCTTACATTTCTTAGGAAATGTGACATATACATTGGCATTATTCACATTATTTCATTTTGGCATAAGTTTCATTGACATTATTACATTTCTTTCTTCAATTTTTTTATAGAGGTTGAACTTAGTGTAGCATTGGTATAATATCTTGATCATTTTCAATGAGTGTCTAGCATAATGCAACTTGATAGCTCCTTATGAAGAAATTTTATCCTATTCCATGAGTGTCTAGCATAATGCAGCTTGCTATCCTTGTGAAGCATGTTGAATGAGTACACACCTTGTATACCTAGAGTGTGCTTCTCATCTTTGTCTTGGGGGCTCACCTAGCTAGACTGCACTAGTCCTAGTGAGCATATTTTTCATGGCCACAAAGGATAACACAACTTTCTTTCCAGTGGAGACATGTGAGCATGTTTGATTGATGTGTCATAATACGACTTGTTAGTTCATCCCTTTTTCATTAATTATAACATTGTATGTTTGTGTATCTTGTCTTGTTGCTTCATATCAAACATGTGTGTGTGTGTTTCTTTGTGCTTATGTTGGTTTTCCATGGGATCTTGATCTTGGGGGCTTGCACAACCTCCTTGAACTTTGTTATCCTATCTTTCCAACATTTTTACACTTGGACCTCTCTTGACTTATTTTTCCACTTTAGTGTGAGTTTGACCATGGTCTCACACTCTAACTAAAATGGGGGCTAAATGTAGTATAGAAAAATGTGCACCTTTACATTTTCACAGTATGTTTGCATCCCCTAAATAAATTTGACTTAACAAAGCTTCTAATTACCTAAATTATGAATTCCAAATCCTTATTATTCTTGTTTTCCAAAAGGGAACCTTATATTAAAGAATTGTCATCATAACTTAAAATATCTTGGATTATTTATGTCTTGGACTAATGGTCTAGGACCCATTTTCCCAAGGGCAAATATATATTCCTTAAGTGTTGTAGTGTTGTGAGGCATTTTTACACTTCCACATTAGGTCTTGGGGACTTTTTATTCTAAATAAACCTAACTCTTCCCTAATCTAATGTTGTAAAATGTATTTATTTAAACCTTCCCACTAAATTCATGAGGCTTGAAAACTAAATGGACCTAATCTAGTGTTGTAATGTGTTGTACACATTCACATGGGATTATGGGCCATTCTTAGATAAATAGACCTAATTTTACCTTAATTTAATGTTGTAAAATGTATTTATTTACACTTTCACATTGGATTTTGTACCTTATTGCATTTATGAAATTTATATCATCATTAATAGAACCCTATGACCCTATATTATGCATCTCAAGGCATATTTTAATAAGAAAACCTAACAATATTGACATATAAGTTTAATTTACACACTCCCTGACACTTTAGCAATCAAAATAGGCCATGTGGGACCCATTCACCACTTTACGAGAATGAGTCCCATCCAGGTGGAACCCATTCACCTAGCTTGTCAAATGAGTCCCATTTGGCCTATTTTCAAGGTTTTGAGTGGGAAAAATTGGGTTTTAAGATCAAATTTTGTGTATGTTGGCCTTTAGGATCTAATACATGCTAGGATATTAGGTGGATTTCCTATATAAATGAGGTCTCAAATCATTATTTCAAAAAAATCATTCATGATATCAAGTCAAGCAAGCAGGAGTTAAGCATTCCAAGACTTCACAAGAGCATCAAGAGAGCATTCAGGGTCATTTTTAAGGTGTTCAAGGGCATAATTCTTCATCGATTGTTGCAAAAATTCAAGATCCATCACCATGTCAATCATATCAAGCATCAATCATGTTATTGAGCTAGTTTTGTGATGTAGCATTTAAGATCCAAGATCAAGCATTGTTTTACACCGATTGTCAAGATCAACATCTACATCCTTCATGGCCATTTCATGTTGAGTTGTAGACTAATAAGACATCATTTACAAGGAATCATTTGAGGTATAATTTTCCATAGTTCATGTTCTTTGTTCCATGTTTCATGCCTTCATTTCATTGTCTCATCATTTGGTTTAATTACCTACAAGGGGTTTGACCAAGGAAAACCCCTATTCCCTAGCAATCAACACTTTCTCTCTCTCTCTCTCTCTCTCTCTCTCTCTCTCTCTCTCTCTCTCTCTCTCTCTCTCTCTCTCTCTCTCTCTCTCTCTCTCTCTCTCTCTCTCTCTCTTTGTGTAATTGTGGACCTAGGAATTTTGAAGACTTAGAGAGTCATTGAAGATTAGGTTACAAGCTTGGAGAATATTTTTGGAGTTATATCTTTATTTACAAGGTAATAATCTTCACAAAAAAAGTCATCTACAACCCTAAAATTAGAGTTTTAGATCTGGAGACCCAATGGAACAAAAAAAGAAAACAATGAAAACTAGATTTAGACTTTGAAATCCCAAAAAACCCTAACTAGACCCATTCACCCAGATTGGTGAATGAGTCCCAGTTTAGGTTGATTTTGAGTTTTTTTATAGTTTTGGATACCCTTTTTCCAGAAACCTATTCCTATGTAGAAACCATGATCTATGACTAATTCACCCAAAATGGTGAATGAGTCCCAAAAGGCCTAAATTTATGGCTATTCAACATTTCAAGTCTCCATTCATGTCTCTACAATTTTCCAAGTGCACACTTCTAATTTTATAGCTTTTTGTTCTGATTTATTTGGATTTATAGGTCATTTAGTGAAGTTTCTTGGATCATTGAGTTGAATTGTTAGATCTTTCATTTCATACATTTTTCCAAGTCCTAGCTTGGTGGTGATACCCTTATTAGTTTAAATTTCAACCTCTAGCATAGCCCTATTGCAAGATCTATTTCTCCTTTGCATTGAGATCTCTAGGGTCATCCTTGAATGAGAGAGAGTGAAGATTGTCATTCCATGTCCTAAACCCTAGAAAACTACACAATTTTCCTCCTTTCATTTTTGTGAACCTACATTTGGAATACTTCCTTTACTAATTTGGAATCCATCATCATCCTACATCTAGCTTGCATTGAATTTGCATTATAGTTTGCATTAATTATTTGGCATCTACCCTTTCTAAATTTTGCGTTAGTGAAAGTGCATAGAGGTTGCATTTTTGAATCTCACATCATTGAAAATCAAATAAAATCTACATTTTCATTTAGTCTTCAGGTCATACAACATAAAAAGCATCAAAATCATTTGAAAATTTCTACATTTTTTGAGAAAAACCTAACTAGGACTCATTTGCCCCTTTGGGAAAATCAGACCCAGTCTAGATTTTAAATTTCCTTTTAGAGCATTCAAAACCTCATTTTTGTGCTTCCTAAGCTTGTTGGTAACATATAGTATAAGTTTGGAAAGTTTCAGGAACATCTATTTTATGTATCTAGGTAAAATCATCCATGTAGTGCAATCATTTTTAAAGAATTTCAAAAATCATTTTGGTATCAAAAGTTTCAAATCTATAGGACATTTGTTTACATTTTAGAAACATTGCATAATTTAGATAGATAAATTTCTCATGTTAGCATGTGTTCTTTTCAAGAATTTAGTGTTTCAAGAATGTCAAATGGCTTTTATGATTCCATTTTCCCTACTCATGGGAATAATCTAGGAAAGAAAAATAAAACCTTTGATAAGCATGTTGGATACCCTCCTAGTATCTATCAGATTTGTAATAATGTCATAACATAAGAGGATGCAAGCATAGACAATCATAACAATCATACTTTTTCTTCTCCCGATGCCTCTCCTATTAGTGATGAAAGTATCTAAGTGAAAGAAGATACAAGCATTGAGGGTTTTGATTGTCCCTCTCATCCTCCCCCTTTAACGAATATTAGAAAACAAGAAGATGAGATCATATACACATTTCTAAACATCACCTTAGCTAGTCTTCATTCATCCCTTCCTTGTGAGAATGTTCTAGTGAAAGTGGATGAAATAATAGGTAGCCATGACAATAAATTTTTCCTTCTCCTATTATACCTCTTAGATGCAAAGAAGATAGGTTAGTGTTAGAAGATGCACCTATTCAAATTCATGAGAACCTTGTGCCTCCCTTCCCTAATGCTCCTATGATTTGGAAAGATCTATTTGTTAATCATGAAAATCCTAGTTGTCCTTCTCTTGATGCCTCCCCTATTTTTTATGAAGCTACTTTACAAAATCTAGCCATAGAATGTGATGAACATCTTACAAGCTCTCCTACAAGGGTAGTTATTATGGCACAAGAGAATGATAACTTAGAGAAAAAGGACAATCCAATTGAGCCTTCTCTTAATATTCCTATAGTGTCAAAAAAAGTGCACCTTACTTGATTTGGGAATAATTAATGATAAATTGAGGTTAATTCCACCTTGGTCTAGTGTTGTGAGGTGTTTTACACATCCAAATTAGGTATTGGGGCTTGGAAAACCAAATAAAATACATTTAATTGTATTCTCTCATTAATCTAGAAGGCTTGCGAATTAAATCTAGTTTTAATCTAGTGTTGTAATGTGTTTTGCACATTCACATTGGTTCTTGTGCCTTTCTAGGCTAAGTGGACCTCATCTTAATGTTTTAGAGTGTATTTAACCATAATTTCACATTGAACTTTGTGTCCCTAGCCCTAATCACCCTTTATATCATCATTAATAAGCCCCTAGGCCCCTTATTTTTGTTTTGAGGGATGGTTTGACTAATATCCCAATAAAAACACTTTAAAACCCCGAAATATTGAAGACCCACCTCAAAAACCTCAATTTGGGACTCATTTTACACCCTTGTAGAATGTGTCCCCTTAGGTGGGACCCATTCGTCAAGGGTGGTGAATGAGTCCCTTTTGGGGACTTCTTCAAAATTGAGCAAAAAAATTGCAATTCTAGCTTGAATTTTGATGAATGTCAGCCTTAGGGATCAAGATAATGTCCATTTGAGTGCCTTGCCTATATAAATAAGCTTCAAAATCATTATTTTATCCATCTAACATAATATATTCAAGTTATCAAGTCAAGAAAGGAGTAGTTAGGTATTTTAAGCCTTCACAAAGTCATCAAGATAGCTCACAAGATCAATTCTAAGGAATTCAAGAGCCATATTATTCATCCATTGTTGTAACACTTAAAGATCCATCATCATGGAAAGGTTCTAATTTCATTACTTCATATTCATGCTTCACTATCTTGTTTCATCATTTTGGTTTAATAACCTAAAAGGGTTTTGACCAAGGCAAACCCCTATTGCCTAACAATTGACATTTTCTCTCTCTCTCTTTATGTGATTGCAGGTCACCTAGGTGCTTTGAAGGCTTGGAGGTGATTGAAGAATAGGTTTCAAACTTGTTGGAGTCAGCTCCCTACTTGCAAGGTCAAAATATTCACAAAAAGTCACTTATAGCCCCAAAAATCAGGGTTTCAGATTTGAACACCTAGAGGTACAAATTGAGCAGAATGATATAGCTATAGATTCCACTTCTAAGTTTCTAAAAAAGTCAAAGTGGACTCATTCGCCAAGAGTGCCGAATTATTCCTACTGTATCTATTTTTTAGAGATTTTGTGGATTTGGATACCCATTTTGCTAAAATAGGCTTCAATGCAGTTTTCTAGAATCAGGGTTGATTCACCCAGAATGGAAAATGAGTCCCACCACACTTAAAAATCAACATTTTCAAGATTTCAGAGCTCTGTTTCTTCTCTAGCAAGATTTCAGGTCCACACTTCCAATTTTGTAGCTTTCTGTTTTGTTTCATAGTCATTTCTAGGTCATTTAGAATTAGTTTGCATATCAAACCATATTTTCTAGCATTTCATGTTTTTCCAAGTTTACAATTGGTTGTGAACCCTCATTTTCTATTATCATTTACCTTGAACCTTCCCTCTATTATATTTCAATGTCCTTTTCATTGAAATCTCAAGGGTTTGTTCTTGAGTGAATGATTGAAAATAACCTCTCTTCTTTTAGGTCCAAAACCCTTGAAGCGAAAAGAGAGTACACCCTATTTTCTATGTTTCATTCTGGTGAACATAAATTTAGAGCACCTTCTTTTCTGAATTGGAGTCCATCATCATCGTAGAATTAGCTTGCATTGCATTTTGCATTAGTTAACTTGCATTCTAGGGTTTCAAATTTTTCATTAGTGAAATTGCATATAGGTTGCATTTTTGCATCTTAAATCATTGAAAATAATCTCAAAATTGTATTTACACTGAGGATACATATCATACATGAACCATATATTTTAATGGTTAGGGATATTATGCCTCTTTTGCATAATTAGGGTCTTTCACCTAATGAAAAGAGATATATCGGGCCACACCCAAAATCTAAATGGCTCACTCAAACGAAGGATTGTATCATGAAATTATGAAAAATTCAATGATCTAGATTCAACAAAATAGTAAAATCTATTGATTGTTAAATAAAAACTAAGGAAATGCACCTTGTTTGAAAACACATTGTGTAATGCAAAAATAGACTAGAAATGCGAACAAAACTGAATAAAAAAGGATGAGATTGAAAGTGTGCACCTGAGATATGGATGGAGACTGGAAATGTATTTTAAAATGTTTTTGATGCTGATTTTTAGGCCTGGTGGGACTCATTCACCATTCTGGGTGAATCAGTCCCAGCTCTAGAAAACTGAATCAAAGCCTGTTTTGGACAAATGGATATCCAAAACTACAAAAAACCAAAATTAGGCCTGGTAGTGGGATTCATTTGCCACCCATGAAAAATCAGTCCATTTTTTAACTTTTGGAAATACAAAAGTGGAAACTGAAGTCTCTGATCTGCTCTTCAGCTCTTAACAGGTGTCCTCTTTCAAAACTTTTATTTTCGAACCTGAAAGTGAGTCTTTGTTGATATTTTTCCTTGATCAATAGGAAGGTGTCTTCAACAACTTTACAACTTGATCTTCAATGATATCCAAGTCTTCAAGATGCCTAAATCTACAAACATACAAGACAAGGGAAATAAATGTTGAATGTTAGGGCATGGGGTTTGCCTTAGTCAAACCCCTTTTAGGTAATTAAACCAAAATGATGAAAGAATGTAATGAAACATGCAATAATGGAGTTGATTACCTTGCCATGATTTTTTATCTTGAATGTATACAAAAAAACATGAATAATATGCCCTTGAATGTCTTTGGAAGCTAACTTAATGACTTGTAATGATGAAACCCTAACTTTCTTGGCTTGATGGAGAAGAGAGATGATGAATGAGTTGTGAAAATTAGTTAATGGATGAATGGGGGTTAGAATAGATGGAAAAACACTTATTTATACACACTTATTCCCTAATAACCCAATAATACCTCATCATAGGCTGACATAAGGTATTTTTGTATAAAAAACCGAAAGGAATTTTAAATTATTTTGAATTTGGAGCCAAGAAGGACTCATTCACTACCCATGGAGAATGGTTCCCACTCTAGGCTTGTAAGTGGGTGTTGGGAATTAAGTCACATTTAATGTTGTTTGTTGATTTTATAGTCAAAAGTACACTTAACTATGACTTATGAGTACATAAAGGGGCCAAATAAAGCATAATAAAGGTTTAAATAATGAAGATAAGCCTAGAAAAGTGTGAAATCTTGTTACAATCATTACAACACTTTAAAATAGGACTTGATAAGGAATAAAAAGGGGATATTTAGATGAATTATAATGAGAAGAGTCTAGAAAAGTGTAGAAATGTATTACAACACTTCACAACACCTTCACAAAACATTAATAAATGCATTTTATTCAATTTTCAAGGGTCCAAGACCTAGTGTGGACATGTAAAACACCTCACAACACTAAATCAAGGCCCTGTTAAGTCTAATTTATCATGAATTATTCTCATGCCAATCAAGAGGTCCTTTTTTCTATGGTACAGTATAATATAAAAAAGCATCAAAATCTATTGAAAATTATTGAAGATTTTGAAAAAAAATCCCTACTAGGACTCATTCACCACCTTGGACGAATCAGTCCCAATACACCCCTAAAACTGTCATTTATAGCACTAAAAACCTTTTTTTTAAGCTTTTGTTTGCTGCCATTGGTTAGTTGTTTCATTGGGTTGACTTTTTGTTGCATGCATTTCACTAAATCTAGCTTCGATTAGTCCATTTCATGCATTGCTTCATTCCAAATTTGCATTTGCAACATTTCATTTTCAGATCATTGCATAATGTAACTAGTAATTTACCTTGTTTGAAAACTAAAAATTACATTTCATGTTAAGTCTCTACATTGCATTTTGAGTTTGCATAAATTATTGTTCAAAAATGTTAGCTTTGGTCTTTTCCAAGTTTCCAAAGAAAAATTTAGTCAATAAACATGTTAGGCATTCATTCAATGCATTCCCTAGTTATGAGAGTCCTTTAAGGTTACAAAGTGGACATGTTCACGCTTTCCTTAAACCCATACCTACTTTTTTCTATGCCATTTTTGAGGATGATGTGATAGAAGAGAATACCAACATAGATAACCATGATGATCATAATTTTTCTTCTCCCGATACCTCTCCTTTTAGTGATGAACGTATCTTGGTGAAAGGAGATGCAATCATTGAGAATCATGAAGATCTTGTTTTCTATTCTCCGCATTCCCCTTGGGAAGATAGTATAACAATAGAAGATGAAATCATCGCCACCACCTTACTTAATTTACATTCCTCTCTCAACATTTGGCCTACTTATGACAATTCTATAATCATGAGTGACCATGAAAATGAAATTTGTGAGGAAGACATATTGGTGTTAGGAGATCTAATAACTAAGAGATTTGACAATTGTACTTCTCCCACTTGCGAAGATAGTATAGGGTATAAGGGTGTAATTATAGATAATCATGATAATAAAATTGACTCTTATCCTAATATCCTTCATAGTAATAAAGATGATAGTTTGGTGTTAGAAGATATACTTGAAAGTCATGACAATCTTGTTTCTCCATTTCCTAATGCTCCTACCATAAGGGAATATCTATTTGGTAAGCATGAAAATCATAGTGGTGCTTCTCTCGATGTCTCTCCTAATTGTGATGAATCTTCCTTACAACATCTAACCATGACATGTGATGAACCTCTTGTTTGTCAGTTTCTCAAATTCTCTCCTACTAGGGTAGATATTAGGGCACAAGAGAATGATACCTTAGTGATAAAGGATGACATTTATCCTTCTAATATCTCTCCTATTGGTAAAGAATATATTATGGTGTTACAAGACCCCATTGATAAGAATCATGAGAAACAAATTATTGAACAAGGAAACACCATCATTAATAAGCAAGAAAATCCAACCATTGATCATTCCCCTACTTATGATGAAGTTTTAGAAGAACCAATCCTTAAATGTTCAAAAATTTGGTTTGTAATTCTCCTAAAAACCCTCCTCCTAGGGATGATATCATGGTTCAAGAAAAGGATAACATTGACAATAACATAATGCCCTTAGAAGAAGATGATGAGGCAACATTAGACTCTCCTTCACTAAGGGACGTTAAAATTATTTAACCTCAACTCATCCTTTACCCCCCTTCACACAATCTGCAAACTCAAAACAAACCTAAACTTATCCTTTACCCACCTAAAAATAATGTTTTGTAGTAGTTGGGTCATAATATCATTGCTCATACATATAACACTAGGAATAATCAGCAACCAAGAGAAAAAATTCCAATATCCCTCCCATTTCCTAACCCCATCTTACCAAGTCCTTTTTTATCTCCACAAAGTGGAGTACAATTCTATTGAGCAACTTAAGAATACTCTTACAAAATATCCATATGGGACCTAATTCAGAATTCACCTAATTATCACACTATACTTCAAACTTCCTTACAACAAGTTCCTATCCTTTCTAATGGACAACCAAATGACATAGTAGCTATTATCCAAGGAATGAATGTTGGCATTGCTTTCCACCAAAGTGAACTCCCATCTAAGTTGGAAGTGCAAAAAAAAAATGATGCTTTCATGATCATAGCTGAATAAAAATGAAAAGGGATAAAGGGAACCCTCATTGCCAATGAATCAACCCTTAATGTCTGTAGTGTAACCCTTTTGGATAGGCTTGGTGTGGATAAATAAAAAATTCAACTTGATTTCTTGTTTATCCATGGATTTGACAATGTAGGAAAACAATTGCTTCGTGTGATCACTTTGCCTATTACAGTTAGAAATGCCACATTGGAAACACCAATCCATGTTACACCACATGATGTCTCATATAATCTTCTCTTAGGAAGACCATGGATTCATGCAATGAATGGGGTGCCTTCTACTCTTCATCGTAAAATGAAATACATCTACAACAATAAAGTGTACAAACTTGAAGCAGACCCTAGCCCAAATAGTTGTTTAAACATTGAGAAAACCAAATAAAATCCTTTGGCAACATTAACACCAACTACACAAGTGGAACCCATGACACAAAAAGAAAAAGAAAAACATACCGAGGAAGTCATGAAGCTATTAGAAGATGATTGGGGTTCCTTAGATTTTGAAAATAAATTTAGGGATGAGTATAAGATCATAGACAAAGATTCAAATAAGGGACATGAAAAAATAGTAATGTCAAAACAAAACTCAGAAAAACCTTCAAAAGCATCTACCTCAATCACTTCAGAACACAAGACAACAAATTACACAACCTTTGATGAATTTGATTATGAACAACCACTGAATCCTAAAGAAATGAAAAATATTTACAGGAAAGGTTATGAGCTTATGAAACAACTCGGCTACAATGAAAAAGGATGTGGTGCTAGAGAAGAAGGCATCTGTGTACCTATAAATCCTAACACACAAAAAACAACTCATGGTATTGGTTATTGTCCTTTGATAGAAATAAACAAGCCTTCACTTAATATCAACACCATTACAAAATATTCCTTGAAAGAGACACAAGAAACAAGGGCATCTTTCCTTAATGTCAATGTCATCACACAAAACACTAATTATTTTATTTTTTTAGATTTTACACCCTCCTATAAAGGAGAGAACAAAATCTCACAATCTAAAGAGTCTTTCATAAGTATGGCATCTTTTACTAAGCAAGATATATCTTTGTCGCAAAATAAAGGAACCTCTTCCCCCGTTGATCAAGAGGGTATCTTATCATGACTCCTCCAAGATCAGTTGATATCCCTTCCTCGAAGAACATGAGATAAATTTTATTACAATACTTCATTATGTGCATATCATAGAGTCCATGGTCATGCCACTAACGAATGTAAGAATTTAAGTAACAAAATTCAACATCTTCAGGAGTGTGGTGCTATTCCTTGTGTTGAAGCACCTAATTCTTCTAACTAATACTTACTTTCATCCTATTCATCTCACCCTTGTCCTACACTAAGTGGGGGGAAGGGGTTAGATATCCTTGTCCCTTTATGTCACTTTTCATTGTCTCTTTTGGCTAGTTGACCACCTTTCATGTACATCTAAGAGGAAGCTTGGGATGTGGATGACATGCCTTAAATTGGCTCACATGTGGCATACTTATTCATGATGTAGCTTATTGGAAACATATGACTTTGCATAGGGATTTCCAAATAAGTTCTCATATCCTCTTCTACTTTAAAGCAATTTCTCACATCAAAGGTATTAGCAACCACTTTAAAGTGGGGGCATACATTGATACTCATCATGTTTCATTGTGCAATTTCTTTCTTCTTGTGAAGCATCCTTTTCTTGGTGGTGTCATTGGGCTTGATTTCGTCCAAGAGCACGATATTTCTTTGACTTGTCCTCTCTTGGAAACATTAGGCACAATATCCCCTAAGAAGAGACCTTGCACAATTTAAGAAAAATTCCTTTGAACATACCTTACACAATTTTTTCATTTACAAACAATTGTTATATGGCCACCTTGCATAATAAACTTTTGCATGCCTATGGAGCCATCTTGTTTGTCTATGAGTTTCAAGCATATGAATTTTGTTTTTCCTCATGGAGCTTGATGATTTCTTTTTGGTGTGGTGCCTTATTAAAGTTATCAGAAGGTGTAAATTTTGTATGGTTTGAGCGGGAAGCCTAATCTAAGGCATGAATTTCCTATAGCCACTTGTGTCTATGTGAGAGAATACCAACCATGAGTGTATGTGTCTAACATTTTAGGACTTCTCACCTGGCGGACAACCAAGTGTTTTGTCACCTCAAAGTGAGTATGCATTTTTGGAAAAATAGCCTAGATATAATCCACATTGTGTTGGGATAATGGTCAAAGCTTGATACATCTTTTTATTTTTGTTCATTCTTATTCTACTTCCTTCTAGTTATTGTCATTTCATGATCGTGTATCTTGTTTTTCTACAAATCATTCACCCTTGTGTGTGTCCTTTTATGCTTATGTCAGTTTGATTTAGGATCTTGGATCCTGGGGGCTTGGTTATTTCCTTCATCTTTGTTATCCTGGACCATCTACATTGGTACAATTGTACCCCTCTTGAATTTTTACTTTAGTGTGAGTTTGAAGCAATATCAAACTCTCACTAAAGTGGGGGCTAAATCTAGTGTCGAAAAAAGTGCACCTTGGTTGATTAAGGAATAATTAATGATAAATTGAACTTAATGTCACCTTGGTATAGTGTTGTGAGGCTTTTTACATATCCACATTACATCTTAGGGCCTTTCAAACTAAATAAAATGCACTTAATTGTATTATCACATTGATCTAGAAGGCTTGTGAATTAAATCTGGTTTTAATCTAGTGTTGTAATGTGTTTTACACATTCACATTGGATCTTCTTCCTTTTTGGTCTAAGGGGACCTCATCTTAATTTTGTAGAGTGTATTTACCACATTTTTGAATTCAAATTTGTGTCCCTAGCCCTAATCACCCTTTATATCATCATTAATAGGCCCCTAGGCC
>VDFB02136340.1:0-22785 GCA_007258455.2 Sequoia sempervirens
ATTGCAAATGGCTACTAAAGGAAGGGTGCTCAAATCAAGACCCCAAAACAGACTTAAATTGCAGCTAATATTTAATGCACAGATTTCAAGAAACTAAAAGGTACGGCTCAGCCAAGAAGGGCGATTTCTTTATTAAAAATTCAGATCTGCACTATAAAATCCGAAAACTTGCAAACATTGGCGCCTATCCAATACGGAGAGGAAGAGACAATACCCACAACCTAATTTTTTGTCTTTTTTGAATTACAAATGGAAAGGTGGATCTGCTGTAGCAAACTTGCAATTCTAGAACATGACTAAAAGGCAGAAAACAGAAATCTAAAGACTTAACATGCAGATTACAATGCACTAATTCCAATAACTCACAACTAGACTAATAATCATCACTAGTCGTTGTCTTACAAACGAGAAGAGATGCCCAATGCTAGGAGGCCTTCATTCCTCGAAGCGATTCCAGAGCCAATCCGGCAGCATAACAGTATATTTGTCCAAAAGATAATGAAATGATGCTCAACTCCTTCCTTTTATAATTTCCATTTGACTTCTCGTAACCCTAAAGTCACTTTCAAGCCAAAACCCTAATCTCCTCAAGATGGCGTACTTTCTCCTTCAAGGTTTAATAAATGATATTTTAATTAAATGCCATGCTTGAAAAATGCGCCCAACATAAGCTTGTTTGACTTTGGCAATAATTAAATTAATCTTTTAATGAGGGCGCCACCCTCAAAGACCCCTTTTTAAAAACATCTTTAAGTCATTAATCTAGGCCCATGGTCAACGTTAAAATATAATATTTAAACGTGACTTTTTAATTAAATGACTTAGCTTATCCCTCCGGAGGTGCCCTGAAGCCAAGACTGAGCCAAACATCTGACCAAACTGAAGCAGGAAGTCAACCGAGCTGAACTCATCTGGAAAGCTGCCAAAAATAGAATTTACTAAAAATAGTAAATTCCAAAAAGTGCTCTGAATGCCGAGATGAACATACCGCTGACCTAGAAACCGGAAGGAATCCGCCATTAAGATCCGCATCTACGGTAATGACCTCTCCTCAAAAATAGGAAACTATTTTACCTTCAGGCTAACCTTGGTTTCGAGAAAAAGGTACTTGGTCACATGAGCTTGTCGAGGGTTTGAAGGGGACATTCTGATGCTTTGGTGCTGTAACTTTCTTGGTGGCATGTGAGAACTCTTCTTCCCTTACATACAAAGTGACGATCTGGCAGTCCTTTGTCAAAGACTTGCCCAGGTGTATTATTATGGGAGCGGCGGAGCTACAATCTTGATATGCTGATTAGTTTTATCACTGCAAATCTCCTTTGGAATATCATATTCAGCTCCTACAGCAGCTAATCTATCAACATGTTTATTCTGAGCTCTAGGAATGGAAATTAGATTAAATGCCTCAAATCCCTCTAAGAGGTCCCATACCCTATTTCTGTAAAACCTGAGTATATCATTTTTAACAGCATTAAGCTTCCTCACCTGATTGACAACCAACTCGCTGTCACCATAAAATTTTAGACAGCTGATACCTCTCTGTCTCGCCCACTCCAAGCCCTAGACTAGAGCTTCATATTTAGCAGAATTATTAGAACAGCTAAAACAGAATCTGAAAGCTTGATAGTACTTCTGACCTTCTGGTGATACCAGCATACATCCACCGCCAGTACCTACTCTACTCCTTGAGCCATCAAAATACAACTCCCACAGATAATTTTCATGCTGCTCACTATGCTATTCCTTGTTCTGTTCGATATTAGGCATAAAAGAGTCAGTCTCATGCATCATATAAACACCGATGTCAACCTCTTCCAACTGCTTACCTGTGCCCACCTCATGAGCTTGAGGTGCCCACTCTTTAGGAAGAATATCTAATGTTCTTTCTATTTGAATCTTAGCCTCTTGAACAACAGGCTGCTCCACTTGTTCACTTGTAAACAAGTTGGCATTGATAGGAGACAGATTGTAAGGTTCAACATGAACCTTGGCTATGGGTTCTGATTTAATAGTGGCTCTAGTGCCATATCTAGTTCTGAACAGCATGTGAGACCAATCAGAGGATAGGTAACCACCTATCTTGGCCGTAAAATCCCTAGATAAACAAAGGGAAAAGTACGGGGGCAACTCAATAATGTATATATCTTGTGGTATTGCAAAATTGGGACAGGAATGTAGAGTTAAGCTCAAATTTTTAATGACCCCTACTGTGTTCACAAAAGTACCATCTAATTGCACTACCCCCTTTTCTAGTGGCTCATATTCAATTCCCAACTTATCAACAATTTGTTTGGGCATAACTGAACTACTAGCCCCTGAGTCAATCATACAATTGTGAACCAGATGATCTCCTATGATTAATGACAAACAAAAAGGAGGTGGCTTGGCCCTAGCAGCTTGTTGTTCTTTATCACCAACAGTAGTATTAGCCAACGCAACCTTCTCCTTTTCTACACTAGGCTCATCTGAGATACTTAAACCGGATAAAGCAGATTGAAGCAGGTCCTTTTGACCCGGAATACTCAGAGAATCCCATATTGACATGGGTACATTAATTTTCTTCATATGCTCCAATATATTGAAAGATGTAGCAGGTTTAACTTGACCTTTGGGAGGAACAACGTCACCTTTAACTGAAGGCACTTGGGCTGATAAATCGGACTGTTGCTTGCTTACCAAAGGCTGACCCCTTGGTAGCATTCGGATCTTGTCAACTTTTGACGGGCCAGGAGCATTCTGATTCTAGTTCAGCCCTTGTTTCGATTGAGTCTGAACTGTATTAGGTTGATGTCCTTCATCTATTTCCCTCTTCTTACTGCGTGTATTGTCTACAATTGAAGAATCAGCGTGGACCACTCCACAAAATTCTTCCCCTTGCCAATTTAGAAATGTAGACTCATGTGTATGTTGCTCTTGTTGTTGTACTTCAGTTGCTACAGGCACACTAGACTGTATTGCTAAACTGTTATGAACCATCAAGGCTTGGTTAAGCAACCCATTTACACAAGTATTCTGATTATGGGGTTGACTACACGGAAAGCACCATTCATAATCTTGAACTAAGTTGTTTTGGACAGGTGCAAGCTCCTTGGAAGTGCTTGCAGTGTTGGAGTCATAAGCTTGATGTGGCCTTGGGTTAGGAGCAAACTTTTGGCCTTGATTATAAGGTTGATAAGGTGGTCTATTGGTCTGATTTTGCTGGTAATTAGACTAAAATGAGGGCTAATACGGCTTTAAACCTTGATTTTGTTGTTTTCTTAGATTAACCATCTCATTGCCAAAGGTGGGTTAGTTGGATCAACAATATCTCGAAACAGATGGAGCAATTCTTGGAGAAATGTGCTCAGACCTATGACAGATCAGCCTTGCTTATGACTGAAATTTGCCAGATTGAAGATAATTGGGAAGACTTCCAATACATAAAAGACAAGGTAATACCTCGTTTGAGGGTTTTAAAGGAAGTATCCCTGCAAATATTGATCCAGGAAGGTGTTATTGACAGTGGAGCTTCATATGATTTCAGCAGATGGTATCATTCCTTGTTAGCAAAGAAGAAGATATATGATGGAATGAAAGAAGAGTGTGCTGTTATACAGAATTCTCTTGGGAAAATACAGCTTAGAATCCTCACCTCTCTTGAAGGATTAACAGGGCAGGAGCATCATGATACAAATGGCTTGGATTTGGAAGGATTGAAGAGGAGTGTGATGAATATTTACTTCAAGGAAATGCAGATTATCACAGAAAACCAGCTTGATGACATGTCTTCTCTTTTGACCTTTATGGATAGCTTTCGGAAACAAGAAGGTAGATGGGAAAATACTTTCACTCAGTGCCTTGAAACCTTGGACATAATGGGAGTGCAGCTGGATTCTATGCCAAACATATCAATGGAGGAGCTCGATTTGGTGTTAACAATTTTTCTTGCATTTGCAGCTAGGGAGCAAGCCAAGGGGAATTGCATTTTGGATTCCCACTTGCTCGATTAATTTGCAAGGTGTCATTATTTTCCACACTCCAAATGGCTCGTCCTACTTGTGCCATGTGTCCATGAGTTAGTTATGCTTTTTAGGGTTAGGGTTTCTTGAAATAATCTTGGCCATTGATCTCAAATCAATCTGGGCCGTTGCTTTGTAATTGGGGTGCCTATAGAAACCCCATTCATTTCATTTATTGTAAGGGGAGACGTATGAAATTGTTGCTTAAGACTATTTTGATAATAAAGTTCATATTGCATGAGTTGCTTTGAATCCTCTTATTGTCAAGTAGTTGCATGGTTCGATATTTATCTTCCACAAAGAATAGATTAAATTAGTATTTAAATTGAATGCAAGATTAGATGAATGATAGATTGATAGTATAGATTATTGGAACTTTCGCTCATACTTTCTTTGAATGGATGATTTCCTTTCAATGCGTAAAGTTAGACTAAGCTAGTAATGTGGATGCTTCAATTGTTTACTTTGAATAATATTGTTCGTTTGATGGTATTGTTCTTGGTGAAGAGATCTTAAGCACAAATCCCAGAAGATTGCACTTGCTTTGTGTAGTTGTCGTTTTTCGTCGCGAAACAAAGCCTTGTTCTTGAGTTTCACTTAATCTTATTGTCTCTTGATTTCATAGGCCTAGTATAGGACTTCTAAACCCTCATCCTTTTTTCCTTTTTTTATCTCAAAATCGAAAATCCCAAAAAATAAAAGAGCATTCAATGTCAAATCAATCTAAATCCTTACTTTTGAGTAATTTACTATCAAAGGTCCCTTTGTGATACCAGCATATCACATCATCCATTGAGCTTGTCCATCCCCCCAACTTATGAAACATTGGAATTACCGTATGACCTTTCTAGCAAGCTTAGCATACGAGGTAGTTTTTCAAGAGAGGATAGAGCGTCTTTGGACTCTTTATTCTAGAGTGTTGATTATTATTAAGTAAAACAACATCAACACAAGAGCGGAGACTTGGAGGCCTCTATGCTATTCATGTTTTTCTTCATGTCTTAGAAACTTTTATCATGCTTGGGGGGCGGACTTTGAGTCTTTTATTCCAAGGGTGGACTTGGCTAAGTCTTTGCCATCTCCTCATTAGTTTGGGCAGATTTTATGATTGCTCTGCCATCCAGACTTGTCCAAGGTGGACTTCAAGTTTTTCATGCCTTAGACTTTTTCTTCCTCAAGCGGGGCAGACTTCATCAAGTTCATGCCAAGTCTTCTCCAAGGTTGGGCGGACTTTAAAAACTCTTGACAACTCCATGGCGGACTCGACCTTGTGCTAGACGTGCCTTCATTTTGAGTATGGCGGACTTCATGATGATTATGCCATGAAATTCTTGTTGCCATTCTTGTTTGCTTCTGGATTATCAAACCCTTGACATGTGATTTTTCTTTGTTTTTCATGATTTTTTAGTGCTTTTTACTCTTGGAGGCGCAAAACTTTGATTTTGAAGATGAAACGTTGACACCATGACCTGTGAGATCCAAACCCCAGGTTGACTTTCTAAAAATAGAAAAAGCAAAAAGCAAAATTTCTAAAAATAGTAAGTCCTGGATTGGTCCAAAAATTCCAAAAATGAAAAAAGCAAAAAGCAAAAAAGCAGAATCCCTAAAAAATTGGAAGTGTCAGAATTGACTCAAAGCACAGGGGATCCTCGTCCTCCGGACCTTCTTAGCACTTCGATGACATCTAGGCACTATTTTGGGCTTGAACTCTCCACTTGACTTGGATGGTTTTCAAAACTCTAACTCTGGACCCTCAAAGCAATAGACCTCATGAAATTGCAGCGCTACGACAAAACCCTAGAAATGCAAAGTACTGGGGGTCCCCATTTGCAATGGGGCAATGTGTGAAAAGGTCACATCAGTGCGAAACCAGAAGATTGTCGTTCCAAAAATGGGTGTGTGTCTCCATAAATGCCCAAAGAGAATGATGAAAGCCGAAGCCAGAATGAAGGAAGCAGAAGAATGAGAAGATAGAGTGACTCCACAATAATCTTTTTGAATCCTTAAGAAACCTCCAATTCAAGGCTCCCAAGAGCATTCGACTGCATGCCTACCTCTTGGTCGTTTCACCCAAGAGGCTCGATGGAAGATTTGCGGGAGCTTTCGCCTTCCATTTCTACCGACGGCTTCCCAAACTAATATTCAATCAATTTTATATTTAAATTGATAGACTTAAGGTTATAGAAATTATTATAAATTTTAATATTTTATATTCATTTATAATCTCCTAAGGTGCATTCCAAGAGTTGATTTTCACGACTTCAAAAGGAGATTATTGGTAAATAATTTAAGTTGACTTGCTTACAATTATTTTATAAAATGAGGTTTGACCAATGTGACGACTTAAATTTATCCACCTTACACCAGCTCATGGCTTATTGATAATGTTGATCCTTTGTTAACCATGTCCTCTCCTTGATGATATTTCCTTTTCCCTCGGGCGTTGACGCTTCTGCAACCACTTGACAAAGAATTAGGGTTAGATCGTTCTCGACATAAATATATATATATATATTTTAAATATAAACTCATCAATGCATTCATTTTCCATGTATATAAGAAAATCATTCATATTTGCAGTTTCAATATATATAATTTAAAATTCTTTCCCCAATTTCACATTCTCATGAAAAGCAGTTAATCACAACTAACATAACGACCATATTTTCATTGCCATAATCATATTCAAGACAGAGGGGATGTAACATACTCGCCAAAGATTTTTCTATATTGTTGTTACCTCAACTGATGGTTTCCATCATTGTTTATATTTGTAATGTCCCCTTTCGAGGAGTGATCTAGAGTGATTGATTAGCCTATTTTATTCTTGTAGGCTAAGGTCAGTCAAAGGGAATATTTTAATTTAATTATTTAATATTATCCAATCAAGCTCATCTTATGGGTAATATTATTTAATTGATTTAATAAGTTTCATAAAGTGACTTAAGTGAAATATTTAACAAAGTTTAATAAAGTCACTTTATTTCTTGGATTAAAATGAAATATTAAAAGTGCGGGAATTTAAAAAGTTCTTCTAGTGGCTATGGAGTTTGATACAAAACTAAGAGTGCTTTTGGAAGCCCATTTTCACATGCTTGATTATTTTGATGAAATTGGAAAATTCTTGAAGAAACAAACCCTTGGACGAAACCTTGAGGGATGCTGGTTTCAATAGTGCGAGATTCTACCCTAGCTGGTTGTTGAAGAGATCATACAAATTTCTTGCATCAGTTTATAGCGGTTAAAGGTTAAAAAATTTGTGAAGTCTTGTATCAAGGCAAATTTTAGAGTTGGAAGATTTTTAAAAGAGGTATGCTGGAATGAATACAATATTCTCTTATTATTAATGGCCCAACCGTACTATTTTGCGTGTACAGTTTAAAGACAAGTTTGTGTTGGATATTGCTGATATGTGGTTGTCATTGATGTCAACACTATTGGCATTAATGTCTTTAAGGCTGTATATGTTGAGGATATTGAGAAAATTGTAATAAAATAAGTTGCAGGTTGTTAGTGATGCAGGGAAGTTCAGTAATGCCACCGTATTGATGGCTAGCTCAGTATATTGATGATCAGAGGTTGTGGATTAAAGGGTTTGTTGACAAGTATATCTAGTTTATCCATGTGAAGTTTCAGAGGTTCGCATGAAGATTTGATCGAGTTATGAATATCTGTGTTCTGACAGTTGTTTTGTGCTTTAGTTGGTGTTCCTAAAAGAAGATGATGTGATTCTAGTAAGTTGAGTTGTTGCAGATGCTTCTGTGGTGATTCATGATGCTTGTGGATGTTTCTAGATCGTGCTCTATTTGTGTTGTTGGTCCGCATCGATCGTTGTGCTTGCGATTGGTGTTTTTCTTCTATGAGTTCATGTTTTTCTTGTTCATAGCCGACAAAGTGATTGTAACGTGTTGTGGATCTTCGAGGCATAATTGTTTAAGGTGTTTCGTGTTCGAGGATGTTGTTTTGGGTCCTTACTATGTTTTGGCTGACATTGTTTGGTGCGCATTGAAAAATTGTTTATTGATTTGGGCCGACAGTTTGTACACATTTTATATTTTGTTAAAGCCGACATGTAGATGATGTTATCCTTAGTTGCGGATATATATGGTCGTTTGTTTATACCATTTGAAGATATGATGTGAATGGTGTGCGAGTAGTGTGCAAAGTATGCTGTGTGCTGCGGGTGAATAATGTTCTAATCTTTCGAAGGCAGAAGTAAACTGTGAAGAAGAGTGAGCAGATGTTTATGTGCTTAACCAAAACTGTAATCAGGCATTAGCAGATGCTATTTTCTTAGTTCAAAATCTTTCGGATGTAATCTGAATGTTTCTGTAAGACAGTGAGTCTTCCTTTGGGCAGTAAGCCTTTTGTATTTGAGTAGTGAGCTCTAGGCAGTGCGCCTGAATGCATGTGCATTCCCCATTTATAATTCTTTTATACTTTTAATAGGGTATAATCTTGTGGACTAACCTCCACCGTGGTTTTTCCCCTAACAGGGTTTCCACGTAAAAAAATCTTGGTGTTATGTGTGTTTCTGATGTGGTGATGGTTTATGCTTTCATGTTTATTTATCAGATCTGAGAATAAGTTTAATATTTATAATTTCTGTGACAACTGATTCAGCCCCCCCTCTCAGTTGTTTGCCCTTGTGTTGCCAACAGTTTGATGCATTAAGGATTTAAATGGGACAAAGCATGGTATGGGGAAAGTTTAATAGTGAGTTTGTCTAATCTTAAGCCAACGCAAGTATTGAGGAGGTGATGCCTTACTAAGAAGCAGTCGTGTAATTTCCGTGAGTGCCGTACACTACAAAATGAGGCGAGTCCTTAGTAAAAGGATGTCATACAAGTCAATGCCAGCCTTATGAAGGGTGACATGGAAGGAGAATAGTCAAAGGGAGGTTGTTGCTGTATTTTGAAGAGGATCACCTTTCCTTGTGCCGCTGTACACATACCAAAGACTCACCATACTTCTACACCAGGCTGCTGTACCTCTATATTGGGCACCATTTATAATTGTTGAGGTTGAGCTGCATGGTGAATGTATTCAGGAAGCTTTGGAAAGGAAAGTTTGGCATTTCTTTTAGGTCAGCATAATATTGTTATCATTTGCTGATTATGTAATGGCTGGTAAATGCTATTGGTTAATCATTTTCTGAGTTGTATAATATAGCAGCTGAGCATACATTGTATAAAAATGAATTCATATGTGTGTCGCTTGAAATATTTGATGCTATGTATGTGAAGTTGTGAGAAACCCATGTTGTGTAAGCTTCGAATAAAAACATCTAGTGAAAGAAAACTGAATACAAACTCAGAACAGCGGAAGACAACTGTTTGACCAAATTCTTGTGAACCTGATAATTGTGAAAGTGGAATTTTTTTTTATTGAAAATTAGTTCAGGATATTTCAATATTTCATCTCTCTTGTCTGTCTCCCATGATTTGTTCCTCTATTTCAGGTGTGTGGACCTTCCTTATTTGTTAATATCTAATTTCCCTTTTATTTGCTTGCATGAGGAGAGATCTGCACCAAAATGTTAGTTTTCTATATAGGCTAGTAAGATCTAGGCTTTGATACCATTGTAATGTCCTTTTTTATAAAGTTTTGAAATATATGAATTTTTGGTCATTTTGGAATATGGAAACAGAAAATAACAAATACTGAAAGTAAATACTAAACTATGAGCCAAAACCCTAGATGAATTATAACACAAAAAGAAGCTGAAAACACTAAGTAAATTGCATCTATTTTTTTTATAATAGAGAATGATAACTATGAATTTGAACCCTGTGTAGTAGTACCAGTAAACCCTAGGCAGAGCAGTAGTTTCAAAGGACAACCTTAGTAACAACAAATTAATGTTCAAAATATTTCTTTTCCACCCTTAATTATCTGATCCTCCAGCAGCGAACAACAACAGTTATTGTAATTTATATATCAGAATGAACTGACCAGCATTAAGTTATTACCCTAATATTTTCAGATTGCCAAGGTAAATATGCTTTAGATTCAGACTTGGTGACTCAAGTTGTAGTTCATAAATATTTTTAGAAACTCTATACAGCAACTAACAAATCGAATCTAAAAAGAGTCTTTTCAAATTGCAAATATTCAGCATAACAACATAGATTGTACATAGAATAATTGCTTGGAGTAATCACTAAAGCAGATCATAGAATTTATAAAATGTTCCAAAAGGGCTGACTGGATGAATAGATGAGATTATCACAGCATGACACAACATATAGTATGGTAAATTGTGTCATGTCCCTTTTTTCGGACTAAGAAAATAATTAAATTTAAATTGTTGAAAAGTAACTTTATATTATATTTTAAAAAGATCACTTATATTGAATTATTTGAAAATGTGGTTAAAAGTGAATTATAAAGTGTCACTACCCCCAAGGTCCTAAAAGTGAGTGAAAAATTACACTTTAATATTTTATAACTTGGAGGGGATAAATAAAATAAAAGAATATAATATTATATTATTTCTCTTGAAAAAGTTATAAAAAGAGTACTTTTTTCAAAAAAAAGACTTCTTTCTCAATTCATGAATTTCATCTCCTGAGAATGAATGTGTGTTCTTCCATTGCTTGAGAACAAAAACTCTTTTGCCAAGATGGTCTTGGGGACAAAAATCTTCCTAGACATGTGAGTGGTTTCATCTACAGATCACTAGAGTGTTGAATGCATCCAGTTTCAATTAGGTGTTGTGTGAAGAGTTTCAATTATTCAGATTCTGGTTGTGGTCTTTTTAGATTCTGTAGATTTTCAACTTTCTGTTGGTTTGTCTAGTTTGCAGGTTCCCAGTATTTCATGGATATTCTAGAGTTGTCATTATTTGATTTTTCTAGTTGTGTATGGGAGCTCTATATCAGTTTGTTATGTGGCTTATCATATTCTATTTGAAGCAATTCTAATTACAAATATCATTTACTAGAATTTTATTGCTGTGGGTAAAGCACCGAGCCTTTATTGTTATTCATAAAATATTACATACTAAATGTTTTGGGGCTGCTGGCTGTTTCCCAAGGCTCTATTTACCATTGAAATTAATATTTTCTCTTGCATTTTGAAGGGCGTATAGTCTTATTTAATATTTTCTATCGTAATGTATTAAGTCTGCTCACTCTTTAATTATGGTTGTTGCAATACCTCATTTACAGCATAATTTGTTATGATATGCTTATTTTAATAGTTCACAAGCTCTAAGGAGATATTCTTCTGACATTCCAGTCTCCTTTTTGCTGATGTGGGACCTGCCACACTTCTATCTAAGCCCACTACTTTCCAGTTCAGATATCATAATAATTATTGAATGTTTTTCAGCCAAGAAAGGATTGTGGTATTTGTTTCCAGTACTCATCCATTTGAATCTGCGCTGAAGATTTTAAAGAGCCATTGAAACTTCATTGAAGTTATTTTCCAAATTGTAGCTAGATGGGGTGATTCAAGTCGATTGCCCATGATTGAGAGGAATGAAATGCTGGTGTAGCTGCACCTAATTTTGATGCCAATAGTGTGAGATGGTTATTGTTTCTGGATTGACGTGTTGCAGCAATCTGCACACTAAGAAATGATTTGGAGTAGATTTGGTGGCCTTGTGGCCAATGCCTTTGGTATCTTCGACACTAATCTCACAATGTACTATTCATTGCAGCCCATAGTTGGTCTTTCCTGCTGTGCAAGGCTCCCTTGACCATGGTTACCATAAAATTCTGATTATTATACTTAGGCTGTATATTCTGCTATTCTGGCCTTGGACATTCCCTTTGTAGCCACACCAATGATTGTAGCTTATGGTGGAATCATTGAGGATGTTTTGACATTTTTTCTTAGGTATCATTGTTTACAAATTTCAGACTGTTGGCCTCTAAATTATTGGTTTCTCTGATTAATCACTGAATATTAGTTTACTTTCATAGATTTTTCATTGTAAGTACTGGATGATTTATTGCCAATAGTTGGTTATTCTTAAATATCTTGGTCTGTTTATCATAGGATCTGTCATTATTATAAGAAGATCCTGGTTGGTTCATTGCCGGATTTCTTTATTTTCATATCATTATCCCCCAATTGGTCATGTACTGGAATCAGATGGTATAATCTACCATTTTGGCATTGGTGCATTTTTGCTTGTTATCTGCTTGTTTAGCATGATTGCAATTTACATATCGTTATCTACAATTTTGGCATTGATCAATTCGATGGATTTACTATTAATGTAAATTGTTTTGCTAGCCACCAATATCTTGTTGGTTATTTTCATTGTCCTTATTCTAATCTTTGTATGCTCTCACCTTGCCCACATTGGGAACTTTGCGATTAAAAAGAGCTAGGATTTGAGTTGATTGTACAAAATTTTAGTGGATTTGAGCTAACAGTCTTGCTAGAGACATTACAAATCGCCTTGTCAAAAACTTGCCTCACAAGCTGATTGTTGGAAAATGACAATGTCAGCAAGTCAGTATAGCAGTTGGAAGGTAGCTTAATTGCCAATAAAACTGGTTGCAATCAATAAGGAGGTAGGTGGTTGTTTATCACAACCAACAGTTTCACCCAATAGCTAATAAATTCACCACAAAAATTGCATCCAACAAAGAGGAATCGAAAGGTTTCATCCTCAATCCACTCCAAAACACAGATGATTTCTGTCCTCTAGTTTATGCCACAAAGGGTTTTATCCTTGAGAGTTGGAATTCAAAAACTTGTTTGAAAATAATGACATAATGGATGCCAAAGGAGGGCCTTGGCTTTTGCCTTTATAGGCATTACAATTTGGGCCCTCAAAATAACTTATCCCTCCAAAAATAAAAATAAATAAAAAGTAAATTTAAAAATCATTATAGAAGCCAGAAAAGCCTCAATAAGAATAGCTTAATAAAGTATCACTAAGTTGCCTACATATGGCAATAATTGGGCCCCCCAAAAGTAATCAAGGCCGTCAACCTTGAGAAAGGGAGCTGACACATTGTCAGCTAGGTCAATACAAATTGTTCAAATCTGCATATTTGAGAATCCTTGAGTGATACCAACAAGCAACTCAGTTCCATAAAATGGAAAAAAATATCCTTCTGGAAAATACAGCAATATTTAATTAGAATTGTCCTTGACAAGCTTATACCATCGCTATTACAAATATGAACTAGAAGTCCATTCAAATTCAAAGAAACAATGACCATCCGTATCATCTTTTGGAATACCAAGCAATTGAGGCGAAACTGAAAAATCAACTGACATGTTAATTTTCAAGCACTAATGGGATACAAAATATGATACCTCTAAGCCAATGAATGAAATTGGGTAATATTAAGCCTAATATAGTTTCTAATGATAAGTGGGTCAATGCACAATCATGTATGTATTTAGGGATTTAGGGAAGGATAGGAGGAAAGAGTAAACCTTTTAGAAACACTATGGACATACACTTCAATAAGAATGCTATTAATGACTGTTTCAGAGCTTCTTATAACAATTTTAATTACTTGTATGAAATTTCATTTATTTATTATTTATTAACATTTGCATTGTAGGTTGTAAGTTGTAACTTTTTCCTTCGTTGAATCCATTCAAATAGCCTATTTCATTGCAGAAAACATTCTTGTTGGCATAACCTTTAGATTAGGAGGATATACCAAAGATGCACTTTCTTTCTTTATGTGGTATTATATCATTATTTTCCAAAGGAAAACATTTGATTTGATTTGCTTATGCATTCAGAATGATTTTTCTCAATTTTTTTGTCTCTAGAATTGCAGCAAAGTGCAGCTGTTTAGTGCAGTCATGTTCTACATTTAGCTCGGCAGGCTAACTTCCATATGATTGAAAATGGGATGATAGTATGCCTGTGGTTTTACCTATAAATTGAAGATAACTTGGATAAAAATTGAGACAACGAGTTAGTTGTGTGAATATATGAAGCTTTGTGCAAAGTAGACAAAATACTATATATGATGTACAAGCATTTAAGAAGTTGATTTCTTAAAGTTTCTAAGTGGTATATTTTTTCAGGAGAAAATAGAGTCAGCGACTGATGTTTTGAAGGCAATTCTAAAACCTATAACCAATGAAGATGAAGAGATTTTTTGGCCTCCAAGGGACCCAGAAAGTATAATTTTGATGAAAAAGGTATGGCATGGTGCATTTTTCAGTAGACATACTACTGCTGGACACTTAATGCTATATAATTTTGATGAAGGTACAGTATAATGCAGTATTCAGTAGACATACTACTACTGAGCACTTAATGGTACACTATGCCTTATTGGAAATAGGTAATTGTATTATCTGATTACTTTCAGTTGATTTTTTTAGTTTGATGTATGAGATTTTTTTTGTTATGTATGAGATTAGCTACTGGCAGTTTTTTGAGGAAATCATCCTTATAAGTGTTAGGGGAACTAAAATATACCATGGGTTAGACTAATAAACAAAAATAGTTTTAGAGAGTAGGGAGATCGAGAATAAGTATAACTGGTTTGTGAGGATTGAAGACAACGTACAGTTAAGTTACTGAGCATGTGCATCTGCACAATATAGAACATGAAATCTAAGAAATTGACAATGGATTCTTAACAATGTTGTTGCACCCCTATGAAACTCAATGATTGCACTTGCCATTTTCATTTTTTCCATCTTGATTGATTGTCATTGGGTGTTAACTCAGTTCAGTGTCTGGTCTTCCCCATCAATTTGCAAGGTTGTTGAGTCAGTCTTGTTTTTTGACCAAATTTTTTTTTGCAAGTTGATGGAGCTTGCAGCTGTTTGATATGAAATAATGACAAAGTTCAAAGGTTGTTGATGGCATTGATGAAGAAGGAGAAGAATAAAAATGACTGAAGCATGGAAGGCATGCATTTGAAGTGGCTTTGCCACATGGTTTTTCAACCTAAGGGGTTAAACTTGGTTCAAGTGAGTGGCATTCTGCCTAGCTTATAATGTATGACAATACGTGATGCAGTCTCCTCCTTGGCACACTTTAATAGTGGTTCAACCAAGTAGAAACCCTACCGAATTTGGCACAATGGCAATGAAAGCCAAAGTTCCACTATAAATCACTAAACAAGTGTGATTTTGAAGTGGCTAGGCCATCAAACTCTTCCACTTGCTTTCAAAAGATGGTTTATCATTATAAATTCTGCCCACAATTATAGAAAGATGCTAAGGTGGGAGAGGTGTGCCCCTAAAGTGGCTAGGCCATTAAACGTTTCTGTTGACACTTAAATGGGGTGGCAAAGGCACTGAAAAATTCTACCCAAGTTTATAAACATGGTAAAGACGCCAAAAAGTTTCACTTGGGATTATAAGAGTGGCGGTGAGTGAAGACAAATTCTAACAAGCTTATAGAAGTTGGTTTGGGTGGGAAGATCTCTGCCAAAGTCGAAAAGGTCATGCCACTATTGGATTAGTGAGCCTAAATAAAAAAGAAAGGATTTAAAGCAAGAAGAGCTCAAGCCATTGCCTATTTATGCAAGTTAAGATTCAACATCTTTTCAAAGTCTTTTCTGGTCTTGTTTTATTTTTGGGTGAAGGAGAGCTTATTTTAGGGATTTTTATTTCCACTAGTTGTTTAGATTATATTGCTTTTAAAGTTTCCTTTTTCCCAACATTTCAACAACCTTTAAGTGTTTCACTTTAAACTTTGTCTTTCCAGATAAAATAAGATTATTCTTAAGTCCCAAAGATTGGGCTTTTGTAACCTACAAATAAGTGCTTTGGGCACAAACTCTCAAGAGAGGAAGTTGATGTTATGTGTATGATATAGAAATTGTTGATCAAGCTGAAGTTATCGTTTTTGATTAAGTAAGCAGGGATTTTGAAAGGGCCCTGATCCCTTTTAGAATGAGAAAGATTCAACAGTAAGAACAGCTAAACAAGGAACAACAAGAAGACAGGACAACAAAAAAAAGCCCTTGTTACCAGCAGAATTAAACCAAACAGAACAACAAAAGTAGAACAGGCAACATCGCTAGCAGAACAGGCCGCTCACAAGGCTGCAAAACAGCAGCCAACAACAGCAACCACCCCAAGGGTGGAAAAACTAAACAAACATCAAACCAATACAAGCTGGTTTAAAGGGTCTAGAGACCAAATCAACGTTCAAAACAAGCCTCACGGCCTGCAATACAGGCCAGCATGCCACCCATCGAACTGTAAACACAACAATCTTTAACATCAACCACCCCAAGGGTGGGCAAGGCAATCTGAACATCAGATCAGTACACACAAATTTTAATGGGACCTGTAACCCAAACTGTCAGAACATAAAACATGGACAGAAAAGCAGAGCCTGGCAGCACTCCTTGGGACAACCAACCCGCAGTAAACTAGTTTCTCTAAGAACCAAAATCTGAGCCAAAAACATCAATGATGTGTGTGAAACAGAGGATCCCCAACATCCAACATGCCACTTCACCTCTAAAGGAGAAGCCATCAAGAATACCTTGTCAAGAATAGCAAGAATCTCCAACAAACCCAAACTCCACCTCCATAGGAATGGACTCCATCTCAATAGGAGCTGCAAGGGAGAAAATGTTGGCGTAACAACTAACACCTCTGGAGTATAAGTTGGTACGGACAGCTATGCACACTACGCAATGAGTGCTCTTCAAATTAGGAGGGGAAGCTCCCTCGTTGTGCTTAACAAAAATGCTTGGAAAGGGAAAAGTAATCTAAACTATCTCCTGTCTTTTTGTCTCAGCTGTAGAGGTACAAGGCTTTCACGAAAACTCTATACGTTGCAGCTAAGTATTTTCTGGTTTTGTAGACTACTAACTACAACTAGGCTAATTGCTTAAAATCTATCCAGTTTCCTCAAGAAAACAGAGCATTAGAAAATGGAGCAAGGATAACTATCTGACGATAAACAAGTATAGATTCTTAACTTGAAGGCAAGGTGGCACATCTATCAGCTCAATCTAAACAAGTTTATTGGAAACAACAATATACGATAAACCAAGTTCAGATTCTCAACTTGAAGGCAAGGTGGCACATCTATCAGCTCAATCTGAATAAGTTTATTATTCACACACATCACACGATAACAGAGTTCAAATTCTCAACTTGAAGGCAAGGTGGCACAACTATCAGCTCAATCTGGACAAGTTTATTGAACACAAAACAAATTTGATCTAACTAAGGAAAGAATTCACCATTATAATTGCATGAAACCCTATGTGGCATAACAATTCATCATAATAGCAAAAACGCATGAACAGATACAAAACGAGCAATATTGAAGCCAAGGTAGGCACAGCATATATTTCTCTCTCGTGCAAAAGTTATGTACAAATGAGCAAAAGCTCTTATTTATAGACATCGAAAGGTGTAGGGAACCCTAAAATCACCTTGAGTCAACTACAGTCTTGCAATGCATGCAAGATTTATTGCTAAGCCCTAATAAAGTAAACTATACGGTTAACTGGAAAACTACCATCAGTTAACCGAAACATCTAATCTAAAAATGGACAATTGTGCAAGCATGCACGTCCTTATTGAAAGCATGTTAACTGGATTACTACTATCAGTTAACGTAAACCCTAAATAAAACTCCAATAATTAAAGCTGATCTCAGAATAGATATACATGAGATGAGACAGCGAGTTAACTTGAGAAGATAACACCAAGTTTAACTCCTGTGTATAATGTCTATTCTAGGAGGTGGGAACTGAAGTCTACTGATCGTGATCTCGAGCAACCAATCCCTCAACGAGATTGTTAACTGCATCACTGTTTGGAGCTCTGATACTCTGTCGAAGAATGCTATGCCTGCGCAGTGTTATCACGGAATCTAGCAGGCTCGCTCCATGGTAACCCCCCTACGGAAACTTGTCCGCTTCCTAAGATTCGTGAAGTTCAAGTACACATAACGAAGTGATTTTCAAGCCACCTCGAAATGCGTTCCAAAGTCTCGAATAGTCAATTCGGCATCCCCTATGTTCTCGCGAAGACCTTCGAAACAGCTCCTTCGCGAAGTCTCACTATTCGTACTTAGCGAATTGCGAAAAATGCGTAGCACTAAAAAGTGCGCCCTGCTCTGAAGCCAAATTTGGCTAAGTATAAAAAGTGTAGGGGCGCTAATTTTTAGCGCCCCTGCATGAAAGTGAACTTTCTAAAAAATGTAATAGCGCTGAATTTTAGCGCTATTACACTTTTTCCTGACACTTAAACTTTTTTTTTGGCCCTGGCACGTTTCTTCATGATTTTCGCATTTTTCATCAATCGTGCCACTTTTCGTGCCTAAATTTATTGCTCAACTTGAGTTAGGTTTTCGATTTTCTCTTTCACTTAAAAGTGTTTTAGTTCGCCATTTTCATTGTTTATGATCTTTTGTCTTCTTTTCTTCTTGCTGGGCGAGGGCTTTTCAAACTACAATCACGTTTTTGAGAATTTCGAGTCTCTTCTCCAGCAATCTTTGTGTTTCATCTTGGTAAGTCGTTTACCCTTGCTTTCTCTCCTTTTTCTTTCGTTCCTTTGTATATGTTCTAAGATTTACATATACGTTTTTCCTACGTTTTTATTCCCACGCGTTTTTCTTTCTCTTCATTCACGTTTTTGATCTTGCGTGTTCTTTACTTGCCTCCTTTCGATGGCGTTTCTGCGTGGCTTTCTCCTCTTACTCTCACGTTTCTCCTCTTACCCTCACACAATGGAACTCTGGCGTTTTGTTTTCAACGCATTCCTCTTGCTTTTCATTCCAACGTTTTTGTGCTAACTTCTTTCCTTGTCGCCCTTTCTATAATGTTCTGGTGCGAACATTGAGGAATCTCTTATTTTGTAAGAAGGTTTCCTTGAAAATACAATGGTGATGAAACGAATTTCAATTGCAATTCCATACAAACAAACACTTTGCAAACCCCGAGCGCCGTTTTCATGCACCGTTACATCTGTTTTACAAAAATGTCTCAGATGCAGAAGCGCTAAAAATTAGTGCCCTGACATGTTGAACATGTTGAAATATATTCTAACTGTGCAAAGTGCAGGAGCGCCTTTTTTTAGCGCCCTTGCATCAAAAACTGAAATCTCCAAAAATGTAAGGGCGCTGAATTTGAGCGCCCTTACACTTTTTACAATCTTTTTCCAGATGAACTTCATTTCTGTCCATTTCACTCCTGAACCTTGTTCCTTCCTTTTTGTGCATCGTTTTGCGTGCCTTGTCATCCGCTCCACGCTTTCCCATCATCGTTGCTCGTTTCGCGCATCCCCATGCTACCTAACGACTAATGTTTGTTCTGACTCAACACCTTGCAGACTCATTTCAAAGATTTTCAAAGTCTGAGTTATCAAAGTTCCAGTTGTTTCTGATGACTGCCAGTAAACCTCCGTCTTCTTCAAGAGCAAAAAGTAAAATGAAGTACAAATATCAAGGTGTCTATCCGCCGACCGTAGTGGTCTCTAAGGTGGAAGAGATAAAGGATACAGAGGTTGGCCATCAAGACTTGGTTGACTTTGCGAAGCAAACAGAGACGAAGCCTCTTCCTGACCCAATGAGAGCAATTGTACACAGTAACTTGCATTTGGTAGCTATGTTTCCTACAGCTGCACATAATACGGAGTTTGTTCTTCAGGTGGTGTCTCACTACATCAGAGAAAGTAGAAGTGTGATCGATTCTTCCAGGCACGAGATTCTGAGACTCGATCCCGATTTCTTTGACATTGTTTTTAAGGTTCCTCATATGGAGAAATACATTGATATTTCTATACAAAAAGCACAAGAGGTTTTTGACGCTGATCCCAATAAAGCTAAACACCTAATAAATACTCAATGGTTAAAGAAGCCTAGATCATCTGTTTCCAGATGGCCAAAAGGGCTCCTGCGAAGTGATTTCAAAGATGACGTCAAAGATATGATCACATTTTTAAGCAGAGTGAAAGGCTTGCCGGAATCATCCACTTTTCATGATTGGATGTATGAATACATCAGGATCATAAGAAGACAGAAGGTGCATATTGACTGGGGCAAACAGATTAGTGATGAAATACATGAGCAGTTGATCA
The DNA here is from genome assembly GCA_007258455.2 of Sequoia sempervirens. Lineage (NCBI taxonomy): Eukaryota > Viridiplantae > Streptophyta > Pinopsida > Cupressales > Cupressaceae > Sequoia > Sequoia sempervirens. Next base: position 20,001 of record VDFB02136340.1, read on the forward strand.
ATGTTCCTTCTAAATTGAAATTCTACATGACTTCTTACCTAGTGTACGCGGCGGCTGTAATGAGGCAATTCCCGGGTCTATCTACAAAAGGGAATCGGATGATGGTACCTGTGTACAGATTTTTCTATCAATTAGAACTAAAGGAAAGCTTTCATCACTTCAGGCGGGTCACAGATGCTTTCTTCGCGCCTTTGCTTTTCAATTTTGATCCAGCTCTTGAAAGGAGGGTATCTGATGAGGCGTATAAGGTGGTAAGTAAAGTTGGATGCCTATTTCTTCAATTCCCAACGTTTACTTACTTGAGAGTAGGGTGCTACACTGGTTGTCCCTACATGCTGCCACGTTATCCTTCGGATAAGTGGGTTCTCATGGAAACATGCAGACAGTTGATTTCAGTGCAAAAGGAACGAAGAAGCAACCACAAGCGTGGATTCAAGTTCCCATTGACCATTGGCCGATAGACTATCCCAACTGCACAAAAGGCTAAGTCTGTTTATGCTGAAATGCAGATCATGACAATCAAAACCTACAGGTATAGGTTTGATTTTGATTACCGAGATGTCAGAAAAAGATTACAAAAAGGTCATCATCACAAGTACCGTTTTGAAGACATCTGGGTTGATTGCAGAGATGAAAAAGCCATTCGTAAAATGGACTATTGCAGGTTGACTGTTCAGCAGATCAAAGATCTTGATATTGCTGACCTACCAGAGGATTTTGCAGATCCTGGTGATATCATGAATGCTGTCTATGATGAGCAAGGAATTGCTAAAAGGACGTTGCCTGCAATTCAATGGTCTAGGAAAGAAGTTACCAGTATGAGAGAGAGATTGAAGCCAATCCTAGCCAACACTGCAGAATGGTTACATAAGCATGGTTATGAAATGAAAAGTTTCAGAACAGACTCGGAAGGAGAAGAATCTGAAGCAGAAGCTCGCCAACAACAAGAACTCCGCGACAAAAATAAATCAGCGGCTGTTCCCACTTCTTCACGAAGAGGTCCCAGGATTAAATTCACTGTTGGCAAGAAAGATACCCAGTCCGTCCCAGAGACGGAAATCACGGAATCTAATCCATCTCGCTCTAAAGGTAAAAAATCTATTCCAGAGGAGGTAGATTCTGATGAAGAAGGAACTTCAAGTGATCAATCCGTTGGAGATGAAGATTAAGCAGAAGCAGACTCCGATGCAGAAGAGGTTTCTGAAAGCGGGCAAGAGTCTGAAGAAGGTTCTGAAGAAGGATCTGAAGGTGATCTTGAAGGTGAACCAGGATCGGAGAGACAAGAGGGTGATCAACAGGAACCCGGGCATGATCAAGAAAGAACTACTTCTCCTCCTGAGAATGAAGTTGAGGAAATTCCTAGAACGTCATCGCCTGTGACTTTCAATGTTCCTCATACCCCTCCAAATTCAAGAACTCCACCACCTCCTGTTCCTTCGTCACCTATCCCTACCACATGCATTCCTGCAGCCGAGGTATCCACTATTCCTGCGGCATCAACCCCGCTTGATACTCCCTCAGTGACAAGCATTCATACGGTTGATATACTGTCAAGCCCTCCATCGTCCATTCCTAGCCTGTCTTCACCAACATATGATATCACTTCTGAGAATGAATTCAATCGTTTCATGAATGAGTCAATGCATGATCAGCTCAATGTGCAAACTACAGGAGCAATGATGACAGACACTCCTATTGTCACGATACCCATGGTAACCTCAGACGTGAGAATAACTTCAGAAGTAGCAATGGCAACTGAATTGACAGTGAATCCAGAAGCTCACACCTCCTTCCTCCCCCCTTGGCTAATATCTCAAGTGTCGAAGCGGAAGAAGCAAATGATCTCTCCGGAGGAGCTCGACCTCGAAGAGATAGTCCTTCGAAAGGCTAAAGGGAAGAAAAAGGCAAAGGTATACTCAAGGCTGAACGTTGATAAGTCTGGCCACAAGTATGCGGAAATTGGCATACCACCACATGAAGAAGGTGATGTCAATATGGAAGACTACACGATGACAAAGGTCTAGCTTGGCAAGGTTACCAATGAAAGTGCAAAGGCCGATGCGCAAGTGACATTGGATATCTTGGCTGAAAGACTGGATAAAGTAGAGCAAGCTCGCAATATGTACAAATAGAGGGCAGAGCATTATGCCACTGTTGTAAAGAGACTTGTTGGTTCTCCAAGCAATGCACAACCGCTGACAGTGGTAAGTATTGAAGACCCAGTTGTCAAGAAAGCTGAGAAGTTTGCCTCCAAAGGCAGAGTGTTGTATGATTTTGTTGAGAAGATCATAGAACACGGATCTCAGATCATAATTGCTACGGACGAGAAAACTACCTTGTTAGCCAAGCTCACCATAGAGCTTGATAAAGAGAAAAGTGTACTTTCCTAGGAGTGCAGAGACATGGAGAAATGCCTGTTGTCATGGTCGGAGATGAAACAGGTAAAGCTCAGTAAATTGGTGGAAGTTGGGGTAATTCCTGACAAAGAAAAATTTGTTGAGGTAAGAGAATCCTTGAAACATCGAATTCAAGTAATTCAATCTCTTACGGAAGATCTCCACCAAGTACAGGAAGATGTCGAAGGACATCGTGCTATTCTTGAGAAAGGTATCAAAGAGTTGCCCGGTCAACTTCTTGAGGAAAATCGTATCTTCTTGCCGGCCACAGAAATATCTCAGATCTACAGAGAAGCCATCATGAAATTGATTGACAGTTCAGACTTTTCAGAAGCCTCACTGAACGTCATTTGTGATACAAGGGTCACATTGGATAACCTGAAAACGCA
>VDFB02136341.1:0-22079 GCA_007258455.2 Sequoia sempervirens
CTATAAAGATAGTGTTTTATGTGATGTAATATCAATGGATGTGTGCCATGTTTTGCTTGGAAGACTGTGGAAATTTGATAGGAAAGTGGTGCATGATGGATGGGAGAATACATATACCATTGAAAAGGATGGAGAGAGGCATACCTTGCTGCCCATAAGAGAGAAAGAAGATGGCAGTAGCAATAGTGACAGTAGTAAGGTAATGGTGGTAAGTGGTAAGGAATTTCTTCATGATTTGAAAGAAGAGGAAGTAGAGTTTGCTTTTGTTCTTAAACCTAGATGTGTAATTACTTCTACAAGACTTGATGATTTTCCTATTGAAGTACACTATATTTTGAATAAGAATATGGATATTGTTACATCTTATTTTCCTAATGAATTTCCTCCTATGAGAATCATTAGCCATCATATGGATTTGATTCCAGGAGCTATCCTTCCAAACAAGGCTGCCTATAAGTTAACACTTATGGAAAATGAGGAGATAAGGAAGCAAGTGGAGGACCTCTTGAAGAAGGGTTTGATAAGGGAAAGCCTAATTCCTTGTGTTTTTCCCATAGTACTTGTGCCAAAGAAAGGAGGGGAATGGCATATGTGTGTATCATTTCAAGGGCTATTAATAAGATTACTATAAGATATAGGTTTCCTATACCTAGAATAGAGCATATAATGGATTGTTTGAGTGGATCTATGTATTTTTTACAGATAGATTTGAAATGTGGCTATCATCAAATAAGAATCATACTAGGGGATGAATGGAAGATAGCCTTTAAGACTAGTGAAGGGTTGTATGAGTGGCTAGTTATGCCTTTTGGATTGTCCAATGCCCTAGTAATTTTATGAGACTAGTGACTGAGGTTTTGAAACCATTCCTTGGTAAATTTGTGATTGTATATTTGGATAAAATTTTGGTGTTTAGCAAGTCCAAAGAGGAGCATATAGAACATTTGAGTCAAGTTTTGAGAAGGATACATGAAGAGAAATTGTTGATGAATCTAAAAAAGTGTGTGTTTATGCAAACTAAATTGGTTTACTTGGGAATTTTGCTGTCCAAAGATGGGCTAAAGATGGATAAGGAGAAGGTTCAGGCCATAATTGATTGGACAACACCAAGAATTATAATGGAGGTAAGGATTTTTCATGGTCTTTCTAGTTTTTATAGAAATTTTATAAGAAATTTTAGTCATGTAGTGGCACCTATACTAGAGACTATTAAGGGGAATAAAAGACCATTTGTTTGGAGTAAGGAGTCTGAAGAAAATTTTAGATTTCTTAAGAAGGAAAGTGAGCATCCCATTCTTGCTTTTTCTAGTTTTGACAAGGTGTTTCAAGTGGAATGTGATGCTAGTGGGTTGGCTATAGGGGTAGTCCTAAGTCAAGAAGGTAAACCAGTAGCATAATTTAGTGAGAAGTTAAATGATGTGAAGAAGAATTATTCTTCTTATGAGTTGGAGTTTTATGCTTTGGTTTAGTCCTTTAAGAAATTGAGACATTATTTGATTCCAAAGGAATTCATTATGTATCTAGATAACCATGCTTTACAGTTTCTTAACAGCCAACACAAATTGAATCAAAGGCATGCCAAGTGGATTGAGTATCTTCAGATTTTTAATTTTGTTTTGAAACATAAGAGCGGCCAAATGAATAAAGTTGTTGATGCTTTAAGTAGGAAGAATTTTTTGTTATGTGAAATACAAACTAACAGCGTGGGGTTTGAAAGTTTGAAGGAATTGTATTTAAAGGATGCAAATTTTAAAGAGGCATTTGCAGCCTGCCATGATCCTATTTGTAGGAAGAGAGAGCCATGGATGGATTACATGATTCAAGAAGGTTTTTTGTTCAAGGGGAAGAGGTTTTGTATCCCTATAGGCTCCATGAGAGATAATTTGTTGTAGGAAAAGCATTGTGGTAGTCTTGTTGGTCACTTTGGATATGATAAGACTTATCTGCAATTGAGCACACAGTATTATTGGCCAAAGATGCGGGTAGATGTGAAGAAGTATGTGGAAATATGCAAAATTTGTCAGCATGCTAAAGGAAGAAGTGAAAATGTTGGGATTTATCAGCCATTACCAATTCCAACCAGGCCTTGGGACTTAGTGAGTATGGATTTTGTTTGGGGTTTTCCTCGTACACAAAGGGGCAATGATTCAATCTTTATTGTGGTACATAGATTTTTGAGAATGGTGCATTTCATACCTTGTAAGAAGACTAGTGATGCCACTAGCATTGCTAATTTGTTCTTTAAAGAAGTTGTAAGGTTGCACAATATTCCAAGAAGCGATTCTTGAAGACCCGTAATCATGAGTGCTTTAAGTATCTTGTTAAGTGGAGCAATCGTCCCATTGAAGATGCTTCCTGGCTCACAGAGAATGAGATCAATCAAAGGGGTCATTCAATTGTAGACCTCATGAGTAGGAGCTCATGAATCTTCTCTACCTAGGCAGTCTGATGTAGGGCATCACACTCTTCTCTATTTTGGTTTTGGTTCTTTTCTATAGTTTTGGTAGTTTCTATTTTGTTTTGTGATTTTCTTCGTAATGTGTTGAATAAATGAATCTTCTTTACCCTATTTTTATTGTTAACTCTTCTTAACTAAACAATAGTTGCAATTTGTCTTGGATCAATGATGAACCGACAATTTGTATGGTGGTAACTGTGGTTATTAGCAGTTGGAGGGAAAGTGTGTATTTGAAGAGAGGTAGACACTGGAAAGAGGGGTTGGTTCGATGTTGTTTGAACAGAGGCATTTGATCTTGGAGGACCAACGATGAAGGGAAGCAATTAAAATGCAAACACTAAAAAATGTCCTAAGTCTGCGAACGTCATTTTTCTTGGTCATCGTCCTCCGATAATTGAATAATTTTAATTATTGGGTATGTGCAAGATTATCATGGAAGAAATAGGCCCTTAAGTGGCAAAAAATTCAAAAAAATTAAAGTTAGGTAACTTGACGTAAAAATTTGAATAATTTATCTATATTATTTCAAAAATATGTAAGAATAGAATCTGTAGCAGATTAAATGTAGTTTCTAAACTACTAGGTTTGTTTTAAAAAGAATCTATTTGCTGAAATTTGAAATTTCAATGCAGTAGTACTTAAGTTTCAAGGAAAAAATAAGAAGTAGGTGTATGTCTGACCACCCTAACCACAATAAAATGATAATAGTTTTTTTATAAGATTTTAGATATAAGTAGATGACTCATGCCTCGATGTGATGCATATTTTTTTGTAATTTTTTTCCAAGTTAATAATTAATTATGAATTTTTTATTACAACTTTTAAAAAAAATAGAAATTCATATGTCTGACCACCTTAACTTGGTCAAAACTTCATGAAATTCATTTTTTCCTTTTTTAATCCTATAGTATACAAAGCATAGAATGTGACACATGTTTTGGATTCAAAAAATGTGACACTGTTTAAAACCTATAGATGTTTTTCAATCAGCCTATCAATCAGGACTTTAGTCGTAATTCAAATAGAAAATGAATTATAATTACTTATTAAATTCAAAGTAAAGCATAATTTATATTGGTGGAAAGCTAAGAATATCCTTTAAAAACCCTTTTGTTTCATCAATTTTGGGTAAAAAAATAGTCGTCGGCCACATACCCATCATATTGCCACTTTTTGGCCCATCATGATCCTGCACACCCTATTCAATTACGTTTGATTACATTCCTCTATTAATTAAATAATTTTTAATTATTTAATTAATTCACCTTCTAATCTCTATTCTATCTTGATCAATTAAAATTATTTAATTGTGTCACTAATACACCCCCTTTCTTTACTAATTAAATAAATCATCATTTATTTAATTATTTATTTTTCATCATCTACCTATAGTCAGATAATAATAATACTTATTTGACCTTTTATTCTTCTATAATTAAATGATTGTCAAAAAAATTTAATTATGTGTCATTCTTCTCTTTTGAATAAATAATTCAAATCAATTATGCATGTCTAATTTCCATCTCCCCATTTAATTAAATTGATTAATTTAATTGAATGCTCCTTTTTTCATTTTCCTCAAATAAATAATTCAGATAAATTATTTATAAATGCCACTTGTCCATTCCCTCCATTTTCAAATAAATACTTTAAAATAAATTATTTATGCACCTCTTCTGGTCAAAGATGCCCTATCATTGATCCTTGTCATAGCCTCCATTGTTGTCATAGTCGTCGGACATCATAGCTATCAGCATCATACCTGTCATAATCCTTCCAGGAATGACATATTCTTGGTGCATCCACTCTCAGCCGTAGATCTTGACATCTTTCTAGAAGATCAATCTCGATTGTTCGTTTGAATGGTTATATATAATATAGCAACCTTCCTCTCCCATTTTTAACTTAACAACCATTTTGTCTCCAACTTTCTACTTACAATTTGTAGGAATTTGCACAAGTCTACTTCAAAATCGAGGACAAATATTGTAAAAGGAGAAATCAGAGAGCAAGAGAAGTGATTCAAGTGAAAGCATGGGGCGTATTTTGGTTTGATGCTTTCATTTTAGTCATGTTTTGTTTTTTTTCTCTTATTTAGATGTGATTTATAGCTTAGAGGTGTTGGCTATCACTTTATCTAGGCTTGAAACTCTCAATCATCTTACATTAATTGAACTAACACGAACTCTATTTTTGCAAATTTTTCTGCGGTGCTTGTGAAATTTTGAGGCAGAATGATGCTGGGTGATAGGGACCCTAAAGTAGCATTTTCCAGAGTGACACGTTTTGATGAAACAGCGCCACATCTTGAGGAAGACATTCATGGGCGGAAATTTTCAATTTAAAACTTTATGATGCTGTCGACCTGCATGTGACCTATAGCGATAATAACGATGCAACTGCTAAAAGAAACAACACATTTGTCTACTAGGTATAAAAATTTAGTTTTAGCAGTTTTCTTTTGGTATGTACGAGTAGAGTAGAATTTTTGCATTACTGATTTGCTATTTGCAATGTGTGGCTTTGAAGTGGAGCTCCCAAAAACTATAACGACATTGTAACAATTTCAGCTCTCGTTTGGTTTCATTTGAATTTTTAGATTTAGGTTCGGCTGCTGCCGTTTGATTCGTTCATTTCGCTTTGATTTCTGATGCGTTTTCAAACCACTTGTACTACGCTAGAGTTTTACAGCTCTTTTCGTTGGTCCAAAGATAAGCTCTTGTGGGAAACTATAACAAGTGGTTTTCAGGTTCGTGTTCCGGGTACACGCTTTGATATGTTTGCTGATTAGTGCTGCGTTGCTTTTGAAACGTTTTCTTCTCAGTAGATTTAATTAGAGTCAAATGAACCACTATCTTAGTATTTGAAGGATGGTAAGTATTATGCTCTCACCTTGTGAAAACTCGATGATCAGAAAGCTAGACCCATCTGTTTTTGTGTTTACCCATGAGAGGGTATTTCTTGGTGGGAAAAAGTACTCACCCCAAGGTAACGACCCAAGCGGTAATGAGCTAAAGCCAAGTCCTTCTGAACTGCTATATAAATTTGTGATTGCAAGGAAATTTTTTAATCAGCAAGACAGTACATGATAGCTCTTCCCTGATATCTTTATGATGTGTAAAACCCTTGTTCTAAGGGCCGAGAGACCTCTCGAGGGATTTTATCATCGTATCCCCTAAACCGGATGCCCTTACTGGACACCTCTTTTTTTTAGAAGCCTAGCCTTTCGGTCATTGCTTGGTATGGTGTAGGTTATAGTAGCATGCCCGAATTACTCACTACTAACTTCCTTGAGTAGAGATAGCAAATTCCTCCTAGTGTGGAATTTGAAGTTGGTGCACTTGAGAAGTAAGTGTTGTATAAGGGGGATCCAGTGCCACCAAACTTATAAGCTATCCACTCTCAAGAAGGAGAAGTGTTCAAGACTAATCCATGGTATTTCAGTGGGCCTATACCAAATATACACAACTTTCCTACTAGGATTCATTCTTGTTTTCTTGTTACAATTTCACATCAAATCAAACCAAATAAGCCTAGAAAGGTGCACATCATCTCACGAAAGGTCCCAAATCAAATCCATAATCAAGGGTCTATTCCATCACTTCAAAATAAAAATCAAGGGTCCCTTCCATCATTCCAAAACTCTACTCAAGGACCTACACCTTCAATTCCAAATGTCAATCAAGGGACCACTCCTTCATTTCAAAATATCAACCAAGGGCCCATGCCTTCACTTCAAAATGTCAATCAAGGAACCATTCCTTCATTTCAAAATGTCAACCAATGAAAAATTCCTCCATTTCAAAATATCAATCAAGGGGCTACACATTCATGGAAAAACATCAACCAAGCTCCCACACCTCCATTTGCAAACCAGGGATTAAATTTGCAAAATCAAAACATGAATCAAGGGTCCATACCTCCACTCAAAAATGCCATACCGAATACAAACATGACCTTTGGTAAACCTAAACACCAATTTCATTCCAAATGAAAACAACCCACACCCATATGGTAACCAAGGTCCCATGTCACAAAGCATCAATCCTAATCCAAATCCCACCTATAACCTTAATGCCAATGCTACGACATCTCACCAAAACAATGCGACACCATCCCTTATAGAAAATTTGATATAACATATGCAAAACCTTGAACAATGAATGACCAACATGCAATTAGAGACAAACAAAAAGACATATTCTATGGAAGAGTTGTGCGCCTTTCCATTTGACCAAAATCTATACATGCCTTAATTTCCCCTGCATTTCACAACACCACCTTTGCCTAAATACAAGGGGACAAGGGATCTAGTAGAACACATTCAAGAATTCAACACATAATGCATCTAAGTTTCATACGACCCTACTTATTTGATTGGATTATTCCCACGAAGCCTTAAAGGGCCAGCCTTAAATTGGTTTGCACACCTTCCACCGAGAATCAAAACATGGGGTGAACTAGTTGACAAATTCATCAATCATTTTTCCTTCAAGATTAAAAATGATGTCACCCTTGAAACATTAAGCACAACCAAACAAGAAGAAGGGGAATCACTTACCTCATTCTACCAGAGATGGCAAGGATTGGTTAGCAAATTCCCTTGTCACATTCCTGAAAAACAACTTGTCACCATGTTTGTGGAAAACCTTAATGGAGAATTGATGAGTCAAGTTCAAATCCAATGTTGCACAACCTTTGAAGAGATTCTTGAGAAAGATGTCCTTATTGAGAAATTTCTTATTGCCAGAGGACTGGTCAAGATAAATAGAGAAAATTTGAAACCTGACAATGTGAAGAGTAAATACTAGTCCCAAAAAAAAATGTCACAAACAACGGATTTTTTGATGCAAAATTGATAACCAAAGGTCCAATCATTCATCTTAAAGGTCCTTCTTCATTAAACACATTCAACACATTGAACACCCAAACACAAGACCAAAACCAAACATTAAATGCTATCCAAAACAACCAACAAAGAAGTCCTCCCCGTGTTAGGAGAACATACAACCCCTTAGGTGAACCTATTGAATCAATACTCAAATGGGTTTTGCAATCTAATGTCATCACACTACCGGAAACCAAGAACTATGAAACTTCCTTGATCAAACTTGATTGGTGGAAAGACGACGAATACTATGAGTACCATCGTACAAACGAACACAAAACATCTAGATGTTGAATACTCTAGAATATCATTCAAGACCTTATTGAAGATCAAACTGTTTTAGTGTATAATTCACAAAGAAAAACCAATTTTGATCATACCATATTCAAGACGCCCTTGCAAGACCATGATAAAGGAAAATCCCCCAATTTAGGGTACAACAATAATAATGCCAATTATGCAGCTATCAAATATGATTACAACACTATCATCCTTAATGTGACACCCTTTGATGATCGCATTCCCACTATCACTATAAATAATCCAAAATTAGATTATGTCATTTCCACCCATAGAACCAAGATAACTATTCCAGGTCCATCTACAAACCCCTAACCAAAAGGTCAATATAACCTCCTAGAGCAGCTAGGGAAAACTCTCACACAAATCTCTATCTTGGATCTCCTTTGCATCTCACCACAACAGAGAGCCATCCTTGATAAAGCCTTGGAAGAGGCTTCTATACCTGAAAACCTAGATTTCAATGAATTTCAGGCCATGGTTGGATACCTAGCTATGCCACATCATGTCACCTTCTCCGAACAAAACTTTTCTACACCAAAATCTGATCATAACACCCCCCTACACCTAGAAGTATGTGTTAATACACACAAGATTACATGAGTCCTAGTATATGGTGGAGTAGGTTTTAATATTTGTTGACTAAAATTGGTGAAAGCATTGGGATACTCAGGGAATTATATTGACCAAACCAAGAAAATTGTGATCAAAGCTTATGATGATGTTGAACGTTCTTATGAAGGCATAATTTCACTTCCTATGAGAGTTGGCCCAACAATACAAAACACAGTATTTCATGTCTTGGATATGGATTTACATTACAATCTTCTCCTTGGCCACCCATGGATTCATGCCATGAGGGCTATTTCATCCACCTACCATCAATGCCTCAAGTTCCCACACAGTGTCTCTTAAATCACTATTCCAAGAAACACTAATCCTTTTCAATATTGTTCAAACCTAAAAGGATTTGTTAAGCATCAAGTGCCCATAAATATAGAGGCCTCATCCTCCACTTCATCCTATTATATTGATCCATCTAACCTTAGTAAATCATCCACTCCATTTACCGCACCATCAAACCCTAAGGTCCAAGTCTCTAATGTGGGATGTGGAGAATATCGTATGAGTAATTTACTAGAAAAAGACAATGCTAATGCCATTGAGAAGATTCAAACCTCCAAAATTGATGTCAAGACAATTACAAAAGGAACAAAAAAATATGGTCGTGGTTGGATGGAAACCTTTTGGGACCCTGATGCTACATCGACCTTTTCCATATCCACTTTTGCACAAAATTTTCATATCCATCACAACCCTATGTTTGACACGGATATCTATGATAATCCATTTTTTGAATGCGACCTCACTGAGGACATTCAATTATGACTCTTCCATTCCATTTATCCTAGGCTAGGATATGCATTTTCTACTATCGTCGCTACTATGCTATCTTGTCAGGTCATTAAGGATGTGCAAACCTCCTTTCATGCTAATAGTACCAAAAAGGATAGTCCCAAAGACTCCATTGATGGAATTTCCACTCCTTGTCATACACCAAACATTCTCATCACTCCATCCATCTCACCTATCTCACTCACATCCATCTGTGTCATAGACATGGACCAACAAGTCAGATCTCAAGAAAAGAAAAAGATAAAGCTCAAGAATTAAAGGTGAAACTGCCTTTTACAAATGGAGATCTAGAATCCAAAGAAAGAACAATCAAGAAAAGTCCTTTATCCAAATTCAAAATCTATTGATGATTCAAAGATACAAATAAAAATCAAGACTAAAAGAAAGAAAATTTATGCCTCTTCATAAAAAATAATTGGTGACATCTATCAGAAGAATGAAAGTAAGAAATAATTGATCTCCAACTATGCCTCTACATCAAAAATAATTGGGGGCATCCATCAAAGAAAAATCCCAAAAGAAGAAATTGTTGATCCCATGTCTCCACCATCACTTTCACTCATTCCATACATCCCATTTCATCCACCTATACTCACACACCCGTCATATCTTTCCACTTCCATTGTTAATGTTTTTCAATGTACCTTTGATGACAACCCCTTCACATACTTTAGCTTATTGGTCACCCAAACTCCTTTTCATCTAAAACTTGATGGCCCACGTAGTGTGCACATTAGGGATCATATCATAGCTTCTTTCATTTGTCACATCTATCACCCTTTATATTTTCCACTTGCACTCCTCATCCAAATTAGGTCCTTTCATCCAACATGGTCATCCCGACAGAATCAAGGCATCGTCACAGCATCATATGGATTAGGCACTTATCAAATTTCTACTCATAAAGGAGAACCATTGTCCAAACCTACCAACAGCATGCACCTTCATAGGTACTACACTTGATTCTTAGAGTATCCCTTTAAAAGGTCAAAAATACAAAAAAAATTAAAAAAATAGTCACCCTGATGAAAACCTAGAAAATGGGTGTCTTGGTGACAATGAAAAAATCAAACAAATGGAAAAAAATTAAAAAAATAGTAAAGAGAAATAATTCATCCAAAAGTGAATACCACTTCGGTGGTGCTTTGGATAAGTACCATGGTGAAAACCTGGCAAACAGGCGCCATGTGTAGTCAATTTGTGCTCCTTTATCTACTGTCACTCCAACCAATATTTTTATCCTTCTGCTCATTCATTAGCACATGTCACTCATTCATAATAAAGCTTCACCATCCTTTCCATGCTTGAGAACCACCGACATTTAACATCCTAATCATTCTTTGCATTTGTCGCTATCCCTCGCGCATAATAAATTGATCCCGCACCTGACTGAGGGAAATTCCTTGACTTACATGTTCATGGGAAAATAACACATGGTATCCGCTTCAATAAACTTCAAAATCCAAAAAAAATCATAAAATCATCAAAATCTAAAAATATCAGAAAATATTGAAACTTCCAAAATAGAGTCTGCGTCTAAATCTGTGTCAATCTTTGTTAGAGTGGTTGAACTACAGTGTCTCTGTGCATTTTCTACATAGGAAAGGCTCATCTTAAATGAGCTCCTGAGACATTAGGTCAGTCCTTTTAGGTTTTTCCAAATAAAATCATGACTCAGTCTTTTGTCAAATAAGGTAAAGTCAAGTCGTGTCAAACTACAAGATCTCTGCACATTGCTACATAAGAAAGGTCATCTATCAATGAACCCCGAGGCCCCCTAGGTCAGTCTTTTAGGGTCCATCAAGTTGGTCCAAAAAATTGGATACTGTCAACTCAAATATGACATCATCATCTGAACTTGAAACACAAATCTCGAATCAACAAACAAACATAATCAACAAAATCCTTCAACCAATCAATCATCTTATCCTCAACCAATCTATCAGATCATCAATCTTAGTGGAATGGGCCATTATGTCATTTGTCTCATTCACTCTTATCTCTTGTCTTTTATTAGGATGTGCCCTTCCTGAGATTAGACTTTGTCAATTTAGTCATTCACCTTAAGCAGGATATGTCTTTCTTGTAGATAGGTGCCTTGTCAACACTTATCACTTGGTCAACTTTATCAGATGTGTCCCTTGCCCTAAAATAGGATTTGTCCTTCCTACAGTTGGTATTGTCACATCGCTCATTCATATCAATCAATCTTTGTCAAACAAACAAATTATCTTGTCAACCTTGTCAATCATTATTGCCTTAATCAGGATGTGTCCTTCCTGAAATCAGGCACACTCATTATCAATCAATCTTTATCAAGTCAATCAAACTTTTCAATTATTCTTTCCTTATTCAGGATGTGTCCTTCCTAAAATAAGGTCAATCAATCAAATCAACTGGTCAATCTTGTCAACTTTATCAATCAATCTTTGTCAACCTATCAATCCAAATTGGTCATCTTTGTCAGCCTAATCAATCATATCAAACAATCTTATCAATACTATCAGAAAACACTAGATATCTCTATTTGTAATTCTTTGTTGGTCTAAATTTGTCTTATCCTTTTGTTTGTTCTTGGTCACGTTACTAGTTACCTTGAGAATGTCCTATTAAGGGATTTAGAGGGATGATGATGGATCATGGCCTCTTTATTTTGCTTGTTGTCTATGGTTTGTCTTGGAAAAAAGACTAGGATAATTGGGTCCTTAGTATGAGTCTGGGCATTCCTTATCTTTTGACTACTTGTCTCTCACAAATGGTCACCTTGCACACCTTGGTCTATGTCATACAATGGTGTTTGTGTTCCATTTGCAACACTTTTGATGCCCAATGATGATAAATATACAAGTATGAAAGTTGGTCCCTTGTCATTTCCTGCCTAACATACCATCTCCTTTGTCCTTCTCCATTCTACCATCCATTTTTCCCACTCTAACATCCATCTTCTCTATGCTAACATTTCTTCTATCCTTCATCCTCTAGTCTTATCATCCATTTTGAGAGCTCATTCATGTTCTTTAAACCTGCCAGTCCTCTCGAGGGGGTGTACCACAACCCTCCTAGTCATCTTTCCTCACCCTGCTTTCATTAGGGAATATTTCAAAATTAAATTTATTTAACACAATGCGATGAACTGCATTATGTCAAAGAGGGGAAAAATGAAAACACAGAAAAATGTCCTAAGTCTACGAGCGTCATTTTTCTTGGTCATCGTCCTTCGATAATTGAATATTTTTAATTATTCAATTACGTTTGATCACATTCCTCTAAATTAATTAAATAATTTTTAATTATTTAATTAATTTACCTTCTAATATTTATTCTATATTGATCAATTAAAATTATTTAATTGTGTCACTAATACACCCTCTTTCTTTAATAATTAAATAAATCATCATTTATTTAATTATTTATCTTTCATCATCTACCTATAGTCAAATAGTAATTATTATTATTTGACCTTTTATGCTTCTATAATTAAATGATTGTCAAAATTATTTAATTATGTGTCATTATTCTCTTTTGAATAAATAATTCAAATAAATTATCCATGTCTAATTTCCATCTCCCCATTTCATTAAATTGATTAATTTAATTAAATGCTCCCTTTTCATTTTCTTCAAATAAATAATTCAGATGAATTATTTATTTGCCACTTGTCCATTCCCTCCATTTTCAAATAAATTATTTATACACCTCTTCTAGTCAAAAGTGCCCTATCATTAATCCTTGTCATAGCCTCCATTGTTGTCATAGCCATCGGTGCCATACCTATCATAATCCTTCCAAGAATGGCATATTCGTGGTACATCCACTCTTGACCGTCGATCTTGGCATCTTTCTAGAAGATCGATCTCGGCTGTCCATTCGAATGGTTGTCTATAAAAGCAACCTTCCTCTCCCATTTTCAATTTAATAGCCATTTTGTCTCCAACTTTCTACTTACAACTTGCAAGTATTTACACAGATCTACTTCAAAATATGAGGGTAAAGATTGCAAAAGGAGAATAGGAGAGCAAGAGAAGTGATTCAAGTGCAAACATGGGGAGTATTTTGGTTTGATGCTTTAATTTTACTCATGTTTTGGATTTTTTCTCTTGTTTATATGTGGTTTATAGCTTAGAGGTGTTGGTTGCCACTTTATCTAGGCTAGAAACTCTCTAACCCCATCTTACAAGTGTTGTAAGAAGAATGCAACATGTTCATTCATAGAAGGCTTTACCTGTTGTGTGTGGTGAAGCTTTTGTAGAATGAAGTGGACACCATTTGGGATGGTGATCGATTTTTTGTAACTATTGAGCCATTAAGAAATAACTTGTCAAAATTTGATCTTCCTGTCATTGGTTTTGAACCCTCTAAATGTTGAAATGTTTCTTTCAATTCCTTGTCTTGAATTCACAAGCTGTGTTTGGTGTTGAGATTATGAACCTTTGTGGTTGTAGCTTATAGCTACAGTTGTTGGCTACCAAAATGCTCATGATTAATTAAATACAAATTAGTACATCTTAAGTGTTCAATAAATTATCTTGAATGCTTTTTCTTCTTTATGGAGAGTGTTTTTTTTAAGAATTCCTAGTTATTTTAAATGCATTTGCTAGGAAGAGGTTAAATAGTTATTTTTAAAAATGTGAAAAATAACTCCTACTTATTCTACACACATTTTTAAAATGTGAAAAATACCTCCTACACACATTTTTTAAAATGTGAAAAATACCTTCTACACATTTTATTGAATCCTAATAGCAATATCATAATTTGACATGCTGTGGAAAATACCTCCTACTTATCACTAGTAAAAGTAGTTAAAGATAAAAATCTTAAAAATATTTAAATTTTATAATAAAAAAATAGATGGCAATAAGAATAGATATCCAAGTAAAATAAAATCCTAAGGGTTGGTAATTCCCAAGAAAAATAAAAGTAAATGTGTATGTGTTATATTTTATATGAAAAGCACAACAATAGAGAGAAAAAGATAAATGCTCATGAGTTTGATCCCACAAATTATCTTATACACTATTATCTACACTTTTTAACACCATTGAATTATAAATTTTATTTCTTATAGTGATAAAGAAGAAAACACAACTCACTCAAATCAGCTAAACCCAGATTAAAAGAAGACTTTGTAAACGATTTTCCCAAAAAATTGACAACTTATATCAATTTTAAATCAATCTACAACTGCATAATTATAACCATGAATTTGAAAACAATCCAAATAATCTCCATTTATTCAAAATTTCATGAAAAGGTTCATTATATTTTCCAATCATTCCATTTCCCTTCGATTCTTTTGCTCCCCTATTCTGCTTTCATCTCACAAGTAGTTGCAGTCGTCATTATTTATGAACTTCACATTTCTTCATTCCAACTTCTATTTCTACATAGCTTCTTTTAACATATTCTCTGGTTTGCTCCTCATATCTCTCATGAGGAATTGTACAACCCTCTTTCTTTCTTGGTCAATCTTTGATAATGTCCAATTTCGTTGCATTTCCTCTTCAGATGTCATAAGGAAATGTCACACCCCCACCATTCCTTTGGCATAAATCTTCACAAGTTAATCTTCCTCCAGGTTCTTATGAAGTCACCTCTTTTCCACCCTCATCTATCAATGATATCAATTTATATATTTCCCATATGGTCGCCTAAACTACCTTCCAACACACGTTCCATCTCATCATTATTTTGATGTCATGGAGAAGAATTAAATATCTCCAAAGGCTCCACAATCATCACTTTTTTATAGGTTACATGGGATTCTTTTGACCAATTCTCTTCTCTTTTGAACGCCACTTCTTTCTTTGCCCCATAGTTTGCAATTTGAATTTTTGCTTCCGCTTTTAATCAAACACAACCCAATATGTTGTTGTCTGAATGAAATCCCTTTTCTTAGCATCAACAATGAAATTCCTTTATGCTTTGTTTGATGTCATATCCCTTCTTTCCCCTATCATTGCATGCCCCCAATCTCTCTCCTTTGGGCACTATAGTTTACTATCTTATTACTATCTGCCTCTCCTTCCTTAAGGCTATCTTTGATTTGTAAATTAAACTATGTTATCAGGGTCGCTTACCATATACACTCCTTTTAGATGCTTCATCCTCCATCTCCTGACACGGCTAAATGGGGATTGCTACATATTTTTCTTTTCTATACAACCCTTGCATCTTCAATCACGTGCCTCTATCCTCTCTACACCTTCACTTTATTACATTTGATGCCCCCTTCATATTCTTTCTAGTAGCTTAATCTTCCATTATGCATGATAACTTTTCATTCCACCCATTAAAATTTTTTAAAGAATGGAGGTAGAAATGAATCCACCCAGTGAGAAGAAATTCAATTCAAATATGAATTGTGAAAATGAAAATTAACACCTCAAATAACTTTTCAAATTTTGATGTGATATATGAACCAACAAATACATACATATCTACATTTTGAATCTTTGAATTCCAATTCTGTGAATCAACATGTATTTGAAATATAATAAACCTTCAATGATGAATTTGGAGCTGAAAGATTAAAACCCAAAATAAATGCAAACTAAAATTATTTTGGTTGATGTTGATCACTCATCCACCCGAATGCTCCTACATCAGACATGTCGGGTAAGAAGTTTGTGAGAATGGGCTCACAAACGTGGAGTTGGGTGATAGAACCACCCTTCAAGATTGTGCACAACCTCCATGGAACTCTGTCGCTAACAGCCCAACCTCCTCCACCAATCACTTCCTCTTGGCTCTACAAGTGACCTCTCACATTCCTCTTTTGGTTGCCTCTTGGCTATACATTAAAAGTCACAACCTACAGGTTCATACGCACTAACGGCTATGTTTTTTCTTGTCTTCACCTTAAGAAAACCATTTCATTTCTCTCTCAACTTCTCTACAACTCTGCCCTTGCAACCTCCATGCTGCAATCATACCTCGATTCTCATGAAGATTCACTTTGTCTATTGTAATCTTCCATCACACAACACTATCCTCAACGCTTTCTGCTCTCAACTGTTTGGGACTCTGCTAACCTGCAATGATGCTTTTGAGCTTCTCACTCACACTTCCAATTTTGCACCTTCCAACCCTCAACCACCAGGACACTCTACATCTACAATGGTACTTTTGGACTTCACTTGCGCTTCTACTATCCATAGATTTTGTCACAAGCTTCCTCACGTTAGGTGATTTCCTCTTCACATGTCATAAGGAAATGCCATGCCCCACCATTTCTTTGGCATCAATCTTCATAGGTTAATCTTCCTTCGGGTTAGATTATGAATTCACCTCTTTTCCACTCTCATCTGCTGATGATATCAATTTATATCTTTCTCATATGGTTGCCTAAAATACCTTCCAACATGTGTTCTAGCTCATCGTTATTCTGGTACGATGGAGAAGAATTAACTATCTCTAAAGGCTCCACCATCATCACTGTTTTTTGGGTTACATGGGATTCTTTTGACCAATTATCTTCTCTTCCGAACACCACTTCTTTCTTTGCCTCATAGTTTACAATTTGAATTTATGCTTCCACTTTTAATCAAACACAACCTAGTATGTTTTGGTTTGAATGAACTCCCTTTTCTTGGAATCAA
Source organism: Sequoia sempervirens (assembly GCA_007258455.2). Classification (NCBI taxonomy): domain Eukaryota; kingdom Viridiplantae; phylum Streptophyta; class Pinopsida; order Cupressales; family Cupressaceae; genus Sequoia; species Sequoia sempervirens. The sequence goes on from VDFB02136341.1 coordinate 16,664, forward strand.
CAATGAAATTCCTTTGTGATTTTTTTGATGTCATATCCCTTCTTTCCCCTGTCATGGCACACTGCCAATCTCTCTCCTTTGGTGCTATAGTTTATTGTCTTATTACTATCACCCTCTCCTTCCTTAAGGATATCTTTGATTTGGAAATTAAACTATATTATCAGAGTTGCTTACCATATAAACTCCTTTTGGATGCTCCATCCTCCATCTCCCAACATGGCTAAATGGGGATTGCTACAAATTTTGTTTTTTTATACAACCCTTGCCTCCACAGTCGTGTGCCTCTCTCCTCTCTAAACCTGCTCTTTATTACATTTGATGCCCCCTTCATATTCTTCCAAGTAGTTTAATCTTCCACTATGCATGATCACTTTTCATTCCACCCATTAAAATTTTGTAAAGAATAGAGGCAGAAATGAATCGACCTAGGGAGAAGAAATTCAATTCAAATATGAATTACAAAAATGTAAAGTAACACCCCAAATAACTTTTCAAATTCTGTTGTGATATATGAACCAACAAATACATACATATTTGTATTTTGAATCTTCGAATTTCGATTCCACGAATCAACATGCATTTGAAATAATAAACCTTTAATGATGAATTTGGAGTTGAAAGATTAAAACCCAAAATAAATGCAAACTAATTTTTTTTTTGGTTGATGCCAATCGCTCGTCTGCCTAGATGCTCCTGCATCATATAGAAATTAAATGTGATTGTTTGATAATTGAGCATCTTTTTATATTTCTTGCATTCATAGAACATTAATAGAACTTTATTTTTGTGTTTTTTCTTATATTGATTTAGTGAAATTTATTCTATTAAGAAATTCATTGTCATTATTTGATAATTGAGGGTTTCCTTTATATTTCTTATATTCATAACATTCATAGAACATTATTATTATTATAATTATTTTGTACCATATGTATTTGAGAATTAAGAGGAAAAACCATTAAAAAGGTAAGCACCTAAGAAGCTTGAAGCCAAGATAGCAAAAAAAATAGAATGGACTAGACAACTTCTTGAAGGTAAGAAATTAAACTCCAAAGATAATTTCTTGAAAGAAATCCTCTATCATTCAATGAAACCAAGAAAGAGAAAGAAAAGGAGAAAAAATAAAATGAATGAAAAGCTCTATGTAAGTAGGAATCAATCTCTAGAGGGAAATGTATGTCATCTTTTCCAAATGAATTTGATATTCAAATAAATTAAAAAATTACAATTAAATGAAAAAATATATGATGATGCAATTCAAAATTGAAACTAATATTTTATATCAAATGATCAGTATATTCAAACCACATAAATTTATCAAAAATAAATTATACTTAATGAATAAAATTTACTTAATGAACCAAATTTTCCATTGAGAACACCACATGGAATTTTGCATAAAAATTAATTTTTAATTAAAACAATGACATATTGTAAAGCCAATGAGTGATAAGAATCATAAATTCACTTGTAAAAGAAATTCTAATAAAATATGGGTGATATATTTTCAAAAGTTAAAATGCAGTTAGAAGATGTCAATTGTTTGTTGAAAGGATGACAAACATTAATTTTAGACCCACTATGAAGATACTTACTTTCATAAAATATAATACTCATAGTAAAAAATATTGTAAAATATATGATTAATGTATACCCTACAATAGATTCGACCACACACATAAAAGATAGAAATACTACAACCATGTTATTACACCAACTGTAGTAAGTAATCAAACAAATAATATTGTTTAATTAGAGATAAACTAGAGCACTAAAATAATCAAAAAAACACTAATGAAAGTTATAAGTAGATGTGAAAGAGTTGGGGATTTTAATAACAATGATCTATGAGCATCCTCTAGTAGACTCATGCAAAGACAAAGTTATAGTTGAAATCTTAAAAAATTTAATTGAAGAATTATAGAAAAATAACATGTTTTTCATCTAATTAATGTAATGCCCATCGCTAATAACCTAGGAATGTTGCAATTGTATAAAAGTGTAATAATGTTTTTTTTTAAAGTATAATAATTATTAAGTTAATTAGTTGCATACATTCATTAAGCTATGCGATGATACACTACTTTGAGTTTCCATACACGACTTTAGTATTTCGCATTGCACATATTAATTAACAATATCATAAAAATAAACATTGCATTTCATTTGGAATTCCATTCAAGATAACATAAAGTACAAACATGTTTCCTTACATTGCATATAATGAAATTATACAATACTCATTCATCTGATGAGGTGGATCAAACAATAGTTACAATTTACAATTACAAATGTTCACCTCATATACAATTGAGGGATGATTTCAAATACATGATTTACAATATACAATGAAGAAGTACACATAAGTTTCCAAATCTGAGCTCTCATACGTGAAGCTCACCGATGCCATGATCAAGCTGGGGATATGAATTGGGTGCACGTTCCACCCAACCATGTGGTACGTGGAGTCCACCCCGTTAACTAGGAGATAGTAATATGGTTACCTAGACATAATCTACTAGTAACCTAAACCTGGAAATATAACAAACTAGTGGTTACATTGCTTCGAATTTTACACGGTGGAATGTACTACATACACAAGGTTAACTGTTACTTTAGGTGGAGTGTCATCACAATATTGCAAAGGTTACCTGGTGTTTCTTCCTAGGTTTCGGCCCCCAACTTGGGTTAACCTGGTAACCTCTTACGAAACCCAGCCCCATTGCAAATCATTGCGGAATCGAATGTCTTTTGAAGAAACAAGACACCGATTTTCCATTCCAGGCCTTCTCATCTTATACTCAAGACTGAACTAGCTCAAGAGTCAATAAGTGAGGCATAAACATCTTGTTAAGAATTTTAATCTAACTACTATGTTCTTTAGTTATCACTGACTTACTAACTCTTTGTAAGTTACCCTGACACCACTTTGTGTGTCGGCACTTACAAAAAGCCACTCCCCTAAACATAACAAAAGGAATCTAAGTTCATTAAAAGGTTTACAGTGTACATATAGCCAAAATCAATATAAAGACCAAAAGCGTGTTATAATGGACATCAAATCATTGTTCATAAAACAAGTGTCAAACCACCATTCAAAGCCATGTACACATCCTTAGTTAACACAAGAATTTAACTTAACAATCCCAATTCCCACATTTATCAATTTGTTTGGAAGAATTGTACAACTATGACAATACCCAATTTGCCCAATAAGAAACACGAAATAAAGCAAATTAAAAATAAATGTCTATCATTCGGATTTACTAAATCCAATCATTCATTAGAATCAACAGGAATTTTATAGCATCATAACTGTAATTATTTTCTCTAACAATAAAGGAAATTACATAGATTTATTTTAATTTTAATTTCCTCTATTTCACATAGACATGAAAACTAAATAAATTTTTTATCAATTTATTGTTTAAAACTGATTGATTTTCATGCTTTTCAAATACCTTAAATAATTTCGTATTTAAATACAAAGGTATTTTTATTTTTTATTTTATAAATAAATATTAAACATATATTTTAATTATATATATATACATATATACATATATATACATATATATATAATATTAAATACATAATAATTTCGAAATTCATATAAACCATACTAAACTCATTAAAAATTATGAATTATTCATAAGCGAATTCAAAATAACCAAAAATTTTAAGAGTTTATTTTTTCAAAAGTAAACCCTAAATTCGCAAGCTGACGGCTGCCATTGTCGAGCCCCCATTGGGGCACGGCTGTGCAGGCCGCGCCGACACTGCCTACGAAGGCAGTGCCGAGTGCTGCCCTCACAGCTGGCTCCCTTAGGGGTCGGTCGTGGGGGTAGCACCCCCTCTGCGGCTGCAATGCCTAAATACTGTATTAAAACAAACATAATCTCTGTGTTTTAATAAATATTTCCAACGGAATTTCAATTCTGATTTTTTTTAAAAGAAAAATTTTGAACTTAAAGATTTTTGTGCGTCTTCAAAAATGAAAATCCGCGTACGGATTTCAAAATTTTAATAAAAAAATATCATAAATTTTTTTCATATAAAATGTATATATTATATATAAAAAATATCATCAATTTTTTTGATATAAAATGTATATATTATATATATACAAATTTTAACAGTAAATAAAATACTGTGAGTATGAAAATACTTTCTACAGAAATTTTTTTTTTTTTTTTTTATAGAACAAACTAAGTAATTTATCTATTTAAACAAATATTCCACAAAGAATTATCAACCAAAAAGAAACACAACATATTCACAAATAAATATACCAAATTCATTTCAACAGATATCCATATCAAAACCTTGACAGGTAATTTCATTTGAAACTTCTCAAGAACTTTCCTATTTGTTTTGAAAAAAATTTAACTGTTTAAATAAAATTTTAACAAAATTCCCAAGAAGAATACAAGAAACACAAAACAAATCTTTTCTCTAACCTTTTTTAAAGAAAAGAAACAAATTAAACAAGAAAAATACATGTAATATGAAAGCTGCCTATAGGAGAAATCCTCTTGCCTGTAGCATACAATTTCCAAAAGGTTCTCCAAAGGAAATCCCAAATCCACAGGAAAGCTATAACCAACACCAAGAATTTCCCAACAAAGGGATCTTCCACAAGTATACAAAATTACCAAATTAACACAATACAGAAAGTTTTGCAAAAGCTCAGATATTTTTCCCGTGAAGAAATTCAATAGCCTCTGTGATTTCCCAGATCCAAAATAATATCCGTAAACAATTCTTCAACCAAAAATCAATAAATGCCACTTGCACACATGTCGAGAAGTGCAAAATATCTTCTCAACCACTTCTTGACAATCTTGTCTATTTCAAATTGCATGCATTTTAATTAATTAATTTATTTTATTTTAAAATTTACAATTTTCAAATGCAAATTTATTTATTAATTAAAATTGTCATTTCCACCAAATATTTAATTTAAATATTGAATTTATTCGCACAAAATTAATACAATTTAATTTAGTTAACTAATTTATTTAATTAAATAAATTTAATCTTTATGATCAAACCATTTAACCAAACAAACTAATTAATTAATTAAATAACTTGCAAAACTATTTTTCTTCAACATTAAAAATCAATTTAAATAACAGTAAATAAGATATAAGAAATTATTATTAAAATCAACATTTTTCCTTTCAAGCAATTAAACCAAACAGAAAAATACAAGACAACCAAGACTCAAACTAAAACTGACAATGTACAGTGACCCGGTTAAAGACTAGACTAGGATGAACCTAACTACTACCTCCCAATCAACATTTCCATTTAGTCTTGACACGCTCAGACCTAAGTAACCAGGTGGAGTCGGTGTCATGTACCTACAATCCTACAACCAAGCAAATAACATGCATATATATATAAACCATTG
>VDFB02136342.1:0-33718 GCA_007258455.2 Sequoia sempervirens
TCTGCATGTATAACGTAGGCAAGGCCATCAATCGATGAGCCCCCGAGGCCACACTAGGTTAGTCCATTAGGGTTCCTCACATTCACTATCACACACATCTTATATTTGTATTCAGTCTTATCAGTCAAATTCAAGTCAAACTTTGAGGTCTTTGTGTGTATAACGTAGGCAAGGCCATCAATCAATGACCCCCCGAGGCCGCACTAGGTGTCCTTTAGGGTTGTTCATCACACACAGTCAATTGTCAACACATCATATCAAGTCATGCATCAATCTAGTGAACAAGTCAGCAATGTCTCTAAGTCAAATCAAACAAATTTCCAAAGCAACAATCAAAACAAATCAACTTATACCTATACAGGATGTGTCCTTCCTAAAAATAGATAGTATCAAAACAATCAACTTATGTCTTATACAAGATGAGTTCTTCATGAATACAAACACTATCCAACAATCAACATAGCCTTACACAGGTTATCACATCAACGACATCAGACTCATGTCTTATACGATACATTTCTTTCTAAAACCAGGCTTTTGTCATGCCTTATATAGATAGTCATAACATCAAAATCAGACTTACAATCATATCTGGTATGTGTCTTTCCTGAAACCAGGCTCAATCAATCAATCATCTTATCAATCAAAACAATCAAACAAAAAAGATCAAGTTTTGGAAAATATTTTACTGGCTTTTGACTTTATGGCTTATTTATCTTATCATTTCATTTGAATTTATGATGGGAATTATGTTACTAGCTTTCTCAAGGATGTCCCATGAAGGATTTAGAGAAGAAATGATGTATCACAATTCTATTTTCTTTGATTGTTGTCTATCGACTATCTTTTCATTTTATGATTGGAATCCTGTTACTAGCTTTCTCAAGGATGTCCCATGAAGGATTTAGAGAAGCAACGATGTATCAAAATCCTATTTTCTTTGACTGTTTTCTTTCAACTGTCTTTTGAATTTGATTTTGAGTCATGTTACTAGTTTCCTCAAGGATGTCCCATGAAGGATTTAGAGGAGCAATGATGTCTCATGACTTATCTTTTATTTTTTTTGTTGTTTGTGGTTTGTCTTGACAAAAATACTGGGGCAATTGTGCCCTTAGTATGAGTTACGACAATCCTTGTACACGGTTGTTTATTGTTAGCAAGTGGATGACCTTGCACACCTTGATCTATATCATATCATGGTGTTTATCTCCATCTATATTAGTTACCGCCCAATGATGATAAAGTGCAAAGCCTTTTGTGATACGGAAAAATATCAAATATTGCTAATCCTAACATCAATCTATTTTATTATTCATCTTCTTTTCGCACTAACATTTCTCCTTTCTTACATCATGACGAAGTCCTGTGACACACAAAAAATAAAGCATCCTACATATGCATTCATGTTAGGAACATCATGTAAATATCATACATCATAAATCATCTATATATCTGGCATTACGAAAACATAAAAAACATAGGCATTTAGCATATCTAGGAAATCATGGCATAACAGGCATTCATTATCATAGATTGCATAATAAAAGCATCACATGTACATAACAAGTGAAAATATATGCATCACATTACATCCATCATTATCAAAAATATAGAATCACATGTAGATAGCATTGTATATGTAAACACCACATTGCATCTCACAATCATAAATTACATAAACATATCATAAAGTAGATATGATCATCCATCACATAGGCATATCATATAGAACATGTGCATAAATAAAAGACTGCATAATCAAAATAGAACTGCATATCATGAGAATTTCTGCCAAAATCATATATATATATATATATATACATATATATATATCACTCAAAAAGTGTCATATCACAATTTCATAATGTATCATAATATGAAGCCCGCAAGCTAAATGATCAAGTACAATGTCCATCAATAAATATCAATAAATGTATGTATCTGGAACTCCCACTACTACCATGACCAAACTGTGTAGGCGAATGATGGCAGGATCCTGATGACCTGTTTCCTGAAGGAGGCCTGTTATATGGTCCAAATCTCTGAGGCCCCTCAACCCCCTCTATAGTCACTTTCCTAGTGTGTGTCCTAGTCTAAGACTTGTTGCTACGTGCCTGTGAGCAACTGGGAGCCCGTCTCTCTAGAGGAACCTCTTCTCATATAAATCTCTGTAATAGGAAGCTCTCTCACCAAATCTGACTAACTCTCAAACGAAGGCATCAGCTGGTCCACTGCAAAGGGCTTTGATCTTTGTAAGTCATTGCTCGATCTCCTATCTCTGAGCTATAGCCTGGTCTCTATCCATATAGGCTTTGTCCCTCTCCATCTGCAGTACATCCCACTTTGACATAAAAACCCTCATCCTCTCCTCCAAGGATTCAATCTGAGCACGTAGAGTCACAGTATCCAGATCAATGTCCTCTATATCATCTTTCCGAACTCTCTCCATCCCATCATCCTCATCCTCCATCTCCTCTAAAATCCTATCATGGAGCTCGCGCTCCTCCTCATCCTCCTCATCGTCCTGATACACACCAAGCAGACCAAGGGCATCTATCTCGGCCTCCTCCCTGCCCGCCTCCTCCTCTGCATGCTCCTCTGGAATATCCTCCTCTGCATGCTCCTCTCCACCAATCTCTACCTCCTCAACATGAACCTCCTCTCTACCAACCTCAACATATGCCTCCTCCCCAACTCCTCCAACATCAATCATATGAACATCCTCCCCCTCTCTCTCCCCCTCATGGATGGGTGACAAAGGTGGACCTCATCCTCTCTGACCACATCTCCCCCTCCCACCACCCCTCTGACCACCACCTCAACCATCTCTATCATCCCCTCTCCCACCTCCACCCCTCCGACCTCTGCCTCTACCATGCCTGTTGCGTGGCCCTGTCCCTTGCCACTCTACTGGCACATCCTGATTAGGATCTGTCAAAGGAACTGGCCTACGCACCGCCCACCATCTATCATATGCCTCAATAGTGCCTAGATCTGCTAACCTGTCTCGCCAACCCCACTGCACTGGATGTAATGCGTCAATGTCAGCCTCTACAATGGTTACTGGAATCTTTGCACCCCATAAGGTCACCTCTCTAGAAGACTTCTCATACTCTGCTTGGCCTCGAGGCTCATCCTGAACCTCTCCAAACTATCTCAAAACTCGATCTAGAAAATGCCTCTCAATAATGTGCACATGAGAGACTGTGCATCTAATCATGAACTGTGTCTTTCTGCAATATACCAAATGCTCATCCTCATCTGACCTTTGTGGACAATCCATGTATGGTCTCCATATGAATTGTACCATCATATCAATTGCATGTCTGTAGTATCCTGTATCCCCAACATGATGCTGAGTGTTAGCCCCCACATAATGGAATGCATATGGTGATCCATGTTGCACATCAACTGTAACTGGTGGACAGAAAATGGCTATGTTCCCACGCCCATACCATCAGGAGCATGGTCCCACAACTCATCGATTGTGCCTCTCTATATGCTATATCATGCAAACAAAAATACAACATCGATAACAGACAAGGGCCCCAAGCATAAACCTCTTGCCTCTCTAACATCCCGACTAGCATCTCCCCCCATCCTATCGGGAATCCATGATCTCAACGATCAGGAAGAACTATGCCACCTATCAATGTACACAAAAGACAGTCTAACTGCCTATACCTATGTGCTAAGGCATGCCACCTAATCTCACAATGATCAATACCTAACTGTCTAATATCCTCGTGGGGATAATATCTACACATCTCAGAGAATCCTCTTTGAGTATCGTACATAACCCTGGTGCCTCTAATGGGTAGTCTCAGAATCCTATATACATCCTCTAAAGTCATTGTCACCTCACCAGTAGGCAAGTGAAACGACGATGTCTCTGAGTGCCACCACTCACACAACGCAGTTAGCAATCCCTAGTTTTCCCAAATAATGGGTATGTCTGTCACATGAAATAAACCCAAATGCCATAGAAATCGTCTCTTCGCGCTCTGCAAACTATCACAGAAGCAAAAATTCAATGGTCTCAACTCTTGCATGTAGATAGGGTCCAAAACGACCTGCAAGGGCATTATACATGCCTCATGTTAGAATCAATAACCTAGCCTAGTTCAAAATGACAAAATCACATGCTAGTCAAATGTGTCATTCTTTTGCAAATGCGTTACAAAAAATCAAATGTGTCATTCCATTTTGCAAATGCATTTTACCATGCAAATGCATATATCTACAGTCACACATACTCCACATGCAATCAAATATGAAAATTTCTCTATATCACAAATGCATCAATCTTTTCTATATGCGTTATTCTAATATGCAAATGCGATGCAATTTAACAAATGCGTAGAAATAAAAAATAGATGCATACAAATTTCAAATGCATACGCTAATGCTATGATGTAAACTTACAGATGTATGATTCCACATACGCATGTGTCAATTACGCATGCATATGCGTCTTTTCTATAAAATGACGTATTACAAAAAATTAAAATAAACGCATAAAAAAGCGCAAAAATCAAAAATTCAAAAGTCGGGATCAGAGTACTCACCGGGGGGCCCGCATCGGTAGGTTGCCTGAACGTCCAGATGTAGTAGGCGTGATGGTGTGAGTAGAGAACATGAGACATTGTCGCTAAGAAGTCCAGAGTAAAATCTCAAATTTCTAAACTATGTGGGTGCAAATGAATTGTATTTTCACCCCTTTTGCTATTTATACCTATGGTTTTGGGTGGAAATTCTTCTGACATTGTCTATTGGCCACATATTCTTCCAACTTCTATTGACCCATACACTTACCTAACATCTCAAAATTCATTCCTATCAACTCCACTGCATTTTTGGCTATTAAATTGACTAATCGGGACTATTTCCAAATTTTCTGAAAATTTGTCAATTTTCCTGCGGGGGTATACCTTCACCTATTTTACACTAGGGCATGTTTTTGATCGTTCTGACACAACGCCGAAATGACATTGTATCAAAGAGGGGCAAAATGTAGACACTGAAATTTGGTCTAAGCCTGCGACTTCAATTTCTTCATAATTCGTATTTTCATAGTCGTAATTAAATAATGTTAATTATTTAATTATTCTCTAAAGTTCTTCATTTCTTCATTAATTAAATAAACTTCATTATTTACTTTAATTCACCTAAACCTTAATTCATCTATTAATTAAATAATCTTAATTATTTAATTAATTCTCATTTTCTTTATTCTATCTGATTAATTAAATAAACACTTTTTATTTAATTATGTTACTAATTAACCCTTCTTTTCAAATTAAATAAATTACTTATTTGATTTACCTTTATCATATTTCAACTATAATTAAATAAATGTGTTATTTATTTAATTATTCATTTAAACTCTTCATCACTTAATTAAATAAATCTTATTTATTTAATTACTCTTCAAATATCGAATCTTGAATTAAATAAATCTTTTAATTCATAAAAGTCTATCTTTAACACATTCTTCTATATTTAGATAAATGTTTAAGTTATCTAAGTATTCACTTTTGCTCAACTCGAGATCTATTTAAATTAGTTAGTTATCTCTTGATTTAATGTCTGAGTTACTTTTGCAAATAAACTCTATCATATCAGTCATTCATCTAGTTCTAACTCATATGCATGTACATGCTTATTAATTAAACATATCTATTTAATTAATTAAATCTTGTGTGTGTGTTCGAATAGAACGTTGCTTTTTAATCTATCTTTATCTTTGCCATGCAAAGATAATTCTTTTGTGATGAGGGAGCAAACCCGAGACACAAAAATAATGCACACAACTAGCAAACTTTATTATTATTCAATAATGGAAATCTTACATGCAGTGGATCCCAAATCCTCGAGCTCTGCAATACACGCAAAACTACAAAAGTTTCAGAAATTACATAAATTACAAAAAATTGCCCCCAAGTTCCCCTTTCGCAGCATGTGAACTCTTTTTCCCCAAAAAGTTGCCCAAAAATCAGAAACTAACCCCTAAATAGCCCATTTTCAGTTTGGAGCCAAAAACAACATTCGAGTTATGATTTTTGGCAGTTTGGCACCGCAAATTACAATTTTGAAATTCAAAATTTAAAACACCAAACGAAAATCAGCACATTTTGAAAGTGTACCAACTTCCAGGAGCCATAACTTTTGATCTGGGACTCTGTTTTTAGAACCGTTTGAACCGTCGGAAAGGTCTCAGAGTCAAGAACGTGCTTGAAATTTTCTATGCCAATTTCAGAAAGTTTTCAGGCTGTTTCGGGGCCGTTTAGTGCCTCAAACCTGATCTAGAAGGTTTTCAGGTGCTTTTCTGGGAGACTAAAACTGCAATATCTTTCAAACTGTGAATGCTCTCAACCTGATTCTTTCACCAATCTTCTTATTTTTCCGTTCTAAATCCTCCCATATAATTTTTGTTCCAAAACACCTTCAAATTCTAATACCTGCTAAAAATAGCAGTTGACTAGAAAAAGCAGAAAAGAAAAACTGAAAGTGGGGATTTACATAATGACAAAAAGGGTATCCAGAAATGAAAAGACATCTACAAAAATCTAACCAAAGGAAATATAAATGCAATGCATATTTTTGGGTGATGCAAGATTTCCCTTACGCCATTGGATGCTCTTGCATCATTTTTTTTTCGAATACCATAATCTTTATCTCTATTCTTAGTTTTTATCACTCATGTCAGTACTAATAGTTATCTCAATGCATGTCCAATCTTTCAATCTGAATCATCTGTCTATCTTTCAATCTCGGCCTCTCATTCAAATGATCAATTGTCTATAAATTGATGTATCTTTCATCATTTCAATCTCTCCTAAAATCTTATGACTTTTGGAAGCATATCTATTATTTGAATCTTCGATATTTTGCTAAATCACTATCACAGGCTATACTTGCACAGAGAAATCTGAGGGAAATTATACTACAATAGCAAAATGGATAAGGGAAATCAAGGTCATACATGGAATTACGTAGATATTGGGTGAGATTGTTTAGTTTATTTATGTTTTAGCTTTCCTTTGTTCTTTGTTGTTTAGCTTAAATTGCATTAGGGCTTGAATTGCATTGTTGTGTGTTATTTGACCTTTCTTGTTTTCATGATGTTATAGAATCATAAGAAAAAGATGAAGAACTATTCATTACATATTTGAGCATGAAATTACATCATTTTTTTGTTAATACAACAACTAATAGAAATGAACATCTATTGTACAAATGCATAAAGAAAACTCAACCTACAAACTCCAGCACACCACTAAAAACCCAAGCAAACTCCACACAAATTCCAAACTATTATCAATTGTTCTAGACAGAAAACACACATAGAAAATACTTTTACTATAGAGATATTTGTTGCTAACAACAGAAAATAATCGAAAATTGAAAATGGACTCCAATCTGAGTAAACCTCTACAAATCGAGTATACCGAAACAAACACCAAAACACACCAAATTTGTTTTTTTTTTTTTTTTAAGCGAGGGAATCGGGTGTGGCCCCCATATAACCCCACAGCCCGATGAAACTTTTTACCGTGACCGACAGTGCTGGCGGGACACACCAACCGGTACCACGGGAGCGCCGGAGAGTCGAACCCATGGTGGGCGCCCTGCTACAGGGAACACCTTAACCAACTGAGCTAGGACCGGTGCCCCAAAACACACCAAACTATTGAGCAACTATAATGGGATGATATAATAATGAAATTATCATGGAATTACATCATTTTATTGTCATATACATTAGAAAAATAGTAATGAACATATGCAGAAAAATATATAATTTAATCTCCAAATTGAAATCTCAAACTCATACTTAATCTAGAGAAATCTTCACACAAACTCACCCCAAACTTCATACAAAGATCTAAATAGAAAAATAATCATATTATTTATGTCATGACATCAAAATATGTTGTTCACAACAAAAAAAATAGATACGTAGGAAACTAAGCTATGCACTCCAAACTAAATCAATCTCCTACAATAAGCTATAGATAAAGCATCAAAATTTGAAAGCTTTCATCATAATGGTAATCTCTAGATGAAATTTCTCCTAGAGACCCTTGAAACCACTATCTCTGAGCCTCAATCCCTTGGTTTACCAATCTCATAGATTCTTCCTTCATTGGTTTACCAACCTCTGAAGAAAATTCACAAACCTGTGAGAGAAAAAAATATTTGGAATAATGGTAACTTGAGAAGGAAATTACATTATATTCAATTCCCTTTTCCAGCACCAATTTGGGTGCCCAAGTTGGAGAAACTTGCATGCCTTGAATGTAACTCCTATCATAAAGATGCCCAATGCAACTTGCCAAGTGTCAACCGAAAACTTGCATCAAATAAAGCCAAAAATACTCCAAAATTGCTCCTCCCAAAATCTAACACCCCATTTGGACAAATAAAAATAGATTTAAAATATTTATTAATTTTTCCCTCAAAAAAAATTTAATAATTTTATTTTGAAAATCCAATTTACCTGATTCATCTGCAAGTCTTGACTTGCTATTTCTAAAATCGGGTTTACTAAAAATAGTAAATCTTATTTTTAGAAAAGGGGGCATGACAATTCCTCCCTTCCCAAGATTGCTTGTCCTCAAGCAATGCAAGCTTGTATGGTGGCGATCTTCTATATCTTCCCATGTTGCATCTCCACTAGAAAAATCTTTCCATTTGATTGAGTGCTCGATGATACCTTTGTTTCTTAGCTTCTCTTCTCTTTGTACCCAAACTCTTTCAAGAATCAAACTCAGCTTTTTCTCATCATCCAATGTTGGTAACTCAAAGGAGATCACTATTTTTTGTCCCATCACTCTTTGAAAAGATGAATCATGAGAGACTGTGTATTCTGCAAATTGGTGGCACATCTAACTCATAGGCTACTTCTCCTTCTTTCCTAATGACTTTGTATGAACCAATGAACTTTTCTACTCCACTTTTCTTTAGGTAACTTTGGTTATATTCTTGCAACCCAAAGAAAACTCCAATCTAGAAACTAGAATGCACACCCAAACTAGAGAAAACACCAACCTCAAAAACTCTTTTTGTTTTATTCCTATCTGCATACATTTTTTGTTGATCGGATACATGATGTAAATTGTCTTTGAAAGACCACACATTCTCCTAAATATATTGGACAAAGTTATTTTTTGCATGGACTCTAACTCTTGAAAATAATGAGTTGGCAAAAGTAAGTGCATCATAACCATAGAGAGCCTGAAATAGAAACATACCAGAAGACATGTGATGGAAGGTGTGATAACTATACTTCCCTAAATGTAGTCATTTCACCCAAACACCATGCTAAAAATGTGCCACTGAAAAATCATCATACTCAATCTAAAATCTCCTCACCTAGAACCTCACACAGGAAGCACCATCCCAACCAATATTGAAATCCATGACAGGGCTGAAATCAATATTATGGAATATGTTCTGCCAAAGTAGCTTAGATAATACCAAATTATCAAACTCACTGCCAATCATGATCTTGGGTAAAATATAAGACACCATCCTCAACCATAAAACATAAACTTAAGCATTACTACCATAATTATGAAGCAATCAATCACTACCACATCTCTAAAATTTTCCAACTAGGAAATCCCTATGCTATCACCAACCAGAATCATATCATCGACATTTAACCTCCAAGTGTCAATAAGAAGGTTCTGAACACACAAACAAACCACTTCAATCATTAAACTATCATTTAAAATCATGCATGTCATCTCTATGGAGTAACTGCAGTGACCATTTCTCACCAAAGTGGAAGCAATGAAAGAATGAACTGTGTCCAGAATACTTACAAACAACTGCCCAAAAATTTTCCAATATTTAATAGTCATCTTCTTATGAAAAGGTTTCTCCATAACCAAAAAAGTGATGTAAGGGAAGCAATAACAAAACTAAAATCCTACTAAAATCATAGGAGAGATGAGTATGGAAGTAGCAATAGGATCATCTCCTATGGTCAAATTACCTCTACCATCCAACCTCAACCAAGAACTATTCAGATGTTGGGTAGAAGAGACCATCCAACTCATTTGCAAGTTAGGATCTAAAGTTATGTGCAAGCTAATCAAAAAGTGGAAAAAATTACTAATAGTGGAGGTTGACCCACTACTCCAATCTTGAGACAACATCCCATGGCAAGAAACTGCACCTCGGTCCTGAATCCTGCAATCATATCTAATCTTGTCACTGAAATCGGTTACATATTTGTCATCCCATTTGGAAAGTGGATTGTCAAGATCCAAATCAGCATCCATCATAAGTATAGAATCATCAAAAATATGAAAATTCTCTTCAATTCCAAAAATAGATTCATCCTCTTGCTGATCCAAACTCCCATTTTTTGAATTTTTGGGGCAATGTACAAGGTCATATTCCTCCATTACCCATTTGACCTCCTTGGCCCTTTCTCTACTCTCCTCCCTAAACTATTGTTCCTCATAAATTTGATCACTTTCTTTAAGAAGTGCCTCTTGTACACTTTCCAAAGCAAGATTTGTAGAGTTAATCTTACCAATGAGCCTGCCAACTTCTCCCCTTAATTGCTCAATCATGGGCAGGGTCTTATCTGCAAACTTGTTAGCCATATCTCTATCATGTATCATATGCAAATAAACTATTTTAATTTCTTTTGTGGCATTATTCATTGTATGAAAATTAGCATAGACAAAATTAAGCTTATTTTGACCTCTTGGTGAATTTCAAATTATGCTTTCTACATGCCTATGTGTACTATCTAGTCTAGATAAAGCTGCACTTCATTTTCGGTGGACACCAAGAACTATTTCCTAAAACTTCCCTCATGCATGTTATTTTTTTGCAAATTATAATGCATGCAAAAATTAAAACCTTCTTCATACCTATCACCTACAACACCATGGTTGTCCCAAACCTCATAAACTTCTCCTTTACCAACTTGATGAAAATGTGTAGCATCGGGTTGAGGATCCAAATTTACAAGGCCACTATGTCTATGCATGTTTTTTTCTCAAAATCAAGGCTTCTATACCTTTTCTCAAAATCAGAACCAAGCAATAATAAATCAAATTTGTATTCAATATCATCAACATACCTTTAAGCCTTAGCCTCTTCAACATCATCCTCCCTGCATGACTCCTGAGATGAATATGAAACAACATTGGAATGAAGGGGAGATTCATTCTAAGATAGTACCTCATCATACTTGGATGTTGACACTCCTTAGTCCCAAGTGAAAGTGGGTTGATTGCTTCGATCAATGTATAAGTATTCACTATTCTCCTCATGAGTGGTTGCCACTTTGAAAGAGTCACTCTCTACCTTCTTAGGATTGAAATCTTCACTAACATCCTCCTCTGTAGGCTTGGTTTGGAATCCAAACTCAAAGCCACCTTAAATATCATCAATGAAATGATATGAGTGATCATCAAAAGCTAATTTGGATATATCATCAACTTTTCCTCTTCCATGTCCATATTCCAAGGGTACCTTAGAAAACCCATCATCAATGTTTGCTCCACTAAAGACATCAAGGTAGACATTAGTCTTAGAATATTCACTAGATGAATCCAAACTAGGATCCAAGGCTATCATTTGGTCGTGTTCTTCATGCACCGCCTTATCCATAGTAATTTCATCTTGAGACTTTGCCACACATTCATCATTTTTCAGGGCACTCATTGCATTAGATTCTCCTACTTTGAACTTTTCTACAACTACTTGCTCCTCTTCAACTTTGAGTTCAAATCTATCAATCAACCTTTGGTAAAATTCATCAAAATAATTTACCTGGATGTGGTCTTGGGTGTTCATACCTTGGTACCACCAATCATGAGCAACTCCTCCAAGATGCAAGATTGCATACTGAATGGAAACTTGCTCCTTCATGGGACTAAATGTGAAATAGTCTAGCATCCTTTGTAACCAAGCTCTAGTTGAGATCTTGTTTGATCCATGAAAATTTGGAATGAAAGATTTATTATTTTTACTCACGAGTTCCTTTCTACTAGGATCCAGGTGATGTTTGTAGCCCCTTGCAACCCGCATTATTTGCATCAAAGTGATGTAATCATTGTATGGGACTAAATTTCTAAATCCTTCATCTTGATTAGCATAAAAAAAAATTATGGCTACTAGATCTCTTGCCAAATCTTCCATGGGATTGGACGGGGAATTAGATGTAGCAGGATCACCAACATCGGCCATCTTTTAACTCCCCTAATTAGCAACTACAATTTTCCTCTTTTCCTTTTGTTTAGCTACATAAATATGGTGAAACCCTTAGGCTAGCAAGATCATAGCCCTAATACCACTGTAATATCCCCAATTAAATATTCTAAATTTGAACAAGAAATTTAAGTACTAGAGCAAATTGGATATAAAGGAAAAGGCACCAAATTACTCCAAACTGAGATGAAATCATAAGCAATAGATAAAGAAATATTCATTACATATTTGAGCATGAAATTACTTCATTTTTGCTATTAATACTTCATTTTTGCTAACAGCAATGAACATCTGTTGTACAAATGCATAAAGAAAATTCAACGTGGAAACTCCATCACACCACTAAAAACCTAAGAAAACTCCACACAACTCCCAAACTATTATCAACTATTTTGGAAAGAAAATACTTTTATTGCAGAGATATTTTCTTCTAACAACAACAAACAATCTAAAATCCAAAATGCACTCCAATCTGAGTAAACCCCTACAAATCAAGTATACTGAAACAAACACCAAAATAAACCAAACTATTGAGAAAATATAATGGGATGATATATTTATAAAATTAACATTGAATTGCATCATTTTACTGTCATACATCAAAAAAATAGTGGAGAATAGCTACAGAAAAAATATATCATTTAATCTCCAAATTGATAGCCCGAACTCACATTGAATCTAGAAAAATCTTCACAAAAACTCACCCCAAACTTCATACAAAGATCTCAACAAAAAAATAATCATATTATTTATGTCATGACATCAAAAAAAAATTCTCATAACAGCAAAACAACAGATACTCAGGAAACTAAGTTATGCACTCCAAACTGAATCAATCTCCTGCAATAAACTGTAGATAAAGCATCAAAATTTGAAATCTTTCAACACAATGGAAATTTCTAGATTAAATTTCTCTAGGAGACCCTCAGAACCACTATCTCTAAGCATCAATCCCCTTGTTTTACCAGCCTCAAAGATTCTTCCTTCATTGGTTTACCAGCCTCTAAAGAAAATTCACAAACCTATGAGAGAAAACAATAACTAGAATAATAGAAACTTGAGAAGCAATTACTTTATATTCAATTCCCTTTTCCAACACCAATTTGGGTGCCCAAGTTGGGGAAACTTGCATGCCTCGAATGTATCTCCTATCATAAATATTCCCTATGCAATTTTCCAAGTGTCAACCAAAAACTTGCGTCAAATAAAGCCAAAAATACTCCAAAATTGCTCCTCCCAAAATCCAATGCCCCATTTGGACCCATAAAAATAAATTTAAAATATTTATTAATTTGTCCCTAAAAAAATATTTAAGAATTTTATTTTGAAAATCTAATTTACCTTATTCATCTGCAAGTCCTGACTTGCTATTTCTAAAACTGGATTTACTAAAAGTAGTAAATGTTGTTTTTAGAAAAGGGGACATGACATGGGATGAGGATAGAGAAAATAAGTTTGTAAGATAAAAGAAACAAATGGGGAATGTGAAGATTTGATAGATTCTCCCAAGGATACCCCCTTGTATGAGGGAAGGTTTTGTATATGACTAATTTTCAAGTATTTAACAACATAATAATATGGCATATGAGAGGACAAGAAAGTGTCAAGGTGAGTTTTATAAATGATATGGATAAGAAGAGCCTATATGAAGGTAGAAAGGGAGAATAGATGTGAATTATTTAGCAAGATGGAGTACAATGCCATCATTTTGGGTAATGTTAAGAAATACTTATTGAGGATTTTTTTCCTATGTTGTTCTACGTAATGTGTCATGTGAATAGAAAGTGATGAGAGATGAGGTAAACAAAGAAAGAAATTAATTGATTTTGATAATGTTAAAAAAAAATTAACATGAACATGTATAACACTTAGACAATAGGCCCTTTTCTCTTTTTTACCTTAACAAAAACACTTAGAGAATAGGAAACACTATAAACCAAATAGAAAATGAGACCTTATTTTTTAGTTAACATGAAGAGAATGGTTTTGGAACATTTTGATAATTTACTTCATCCCTAAAGGAGAAAGTTACACAAGGGTGTAGGAAGAAAATAAAGAACACATACTAAGGGAACTACATTTTGGGGTCAACATGAAAAATTTGTAGTACCTTTATGCTTTACATTATTACCAATTTCATAGAATAATATAACACAAAATTAATTGAATATGAGATGTAGGGGTACACAATAAAGGAAAAGCTATGGTTTTGGGTGAACATGATGAAGGTGAAGCACCTTGATATTATGCATCATCTACAAATCTATAAGAAAAATCTATAATGAAAGAGGCATGACACATAGAAGAATGCACATAAAAAGAAGAGAAATTATCATGTGGTCAACATGAGAGTAATGTTTTAGATGGAATTCTGATTAAAAATGTATTTTTCCAAGAGCATAGGAAAAAACATACAAAAATAATTGCATCATTCACTAAATCTAAGAAACAAAATACAACACATCAAATAATAATAAACAAAAAGTAAAATGCCTATGCGGCTTTAGCCAATATAGTTAGTATAGGCCATGTCATCAAGGTAGCCATCATCCTTAAAAGCCTCTAAATAAAGTGTGACAAGATGATCCAAGGAGGATGCATATGTGGAAGCAAGATATGCGTTAAAAATGAGAGTAACTAATGTGAAGGTAATTGAAGGAGAAGGGATGTTTGATATGGGTTGAGGAATCCAAACTTGTGTATGTTTAGCCTCTAAATCAATCATAGGTGTGATAGAAGAAGACGAGGTGGTAGTTGAAAGTGTATAAATGAGGAAAACAATCTAATATGCATCTACACTTCTAAATAAGACATAATAGCAAAGATTCAAGAGAATTTAAATTAATTTAAATGCAGGAACCTCTGAAGCTATCTTATTGCTCTCTAACTCTAAAGATTTATTTAATCAACTTGCTCTCAGATTTTAGAAGCTAATTGATTGCTAAAATGACACTTAGAGAATGAGAAATTAAGCTAATTCTATTTCTATATGATTTAAATATGCAAAACTACTGTAATGATAGCCATGACTATAAATGTTGAATGCTTGATGAATGTTGGATGAATGCTTGATGGATTGATCCTAAAACTAGATTGTTTGAATGCTTGATCGCCTGGAATACCTGCAGAGTAAGATTACACAAATTAGGATCCTTTTCCTATAGCCAAAAACCTATATTTATAGATTTCACGGCACACATTTGTGAAGGGGTAACACAACAGAGGTTGAGATTCAATCTGGAGAATTGAATGGTATGAGATGAGAAGGTGGAGCTGATCATGGAGGATTGTTCCTCCCCATGAAAACACCAAGCAAGATGAGAGGAAATATTTGAGGCAGAAGATTGAGAGGATTTCCTGCAGGTTTGTCCCCAAGGCTCTTCCCGTGAATGACAGTTGAATTAATTAGATTTGAAAAATCTAATTTTATTAGTGAGTGAATAGAGGGATATGATTTATGCATTTATTTAAATATTTTTGGTTTATTTAAATTCAGTAAAAGATGAATAAATAATTTAATAAAACAAACTATAGAAGTTGTTTATTAAATTAAAATAAAAGAAATATGATAATTAAATTAAAGATTCTAGGATATCTTTATTTAATTAAGAAGAAATGTGATGAGGTAATTAAATAACACAAATTATTGAAGCTGTGTATTTAATTTAAGATAGAATTAATAGATAAAGTATAAAAGAAATAATAATGATAATAATTAAATAAAACAAAGTATTTAATTTTGTTTATTTAATTAAGAGGGAAATAATATGATAAAATAGAAGAATTAATAATGAACTTAATATAAATAAATATTTTTATTTATTTACTAAGTAGATGAATTTAAGATTAATTAATCAAATAAGTCGTATTTAATTAATTAGATTCTCCAGACCATTTTTAGGTGTCTACATTTTGCCACTCTTTGAAGTGATGTGTTTACACATTGCCTCAAAGAATGATTTTGCCTCAGCTGCCAGTATTGACGAAAAGTTAAAAATATGCCCCTGATTTGCCCCAGATGTTGAATTTTGAAATGATAGCGATAAATGCCCCCACGGGAGATAAATTGATGAATTTTGAATTTTTTTATGATTTTTCTGAATTTTTATGATGATTTGATGATTTGATGATGAACAATGATGAAACAATTTATCTCTTGATAAAGAAATACTGATTCCTCCAGTTGATTATGATGATGATTGATGATCCTGATAGCTTAGAAGATTATTGATCTCATGATAGGTGAGATTCAATGATTGATTAATGATTGATCTCATGATAGGAGAGGATCAATGATTGATTGATAATTGACCTCATGATAGGTGAGGATCAATGATAGATTGATGATTGATTGACCTCATGATAGGCGAGGATCAATGATTGATTGATAATTGACCTCATGATAGGCGAGGATCAATGATAGATGCTCACAAGATTTGATCAAAGTCTCATCAGAGCTGATTTAGATTTGATTAGGCAATGTGGTTTGACTTCTTTGATTGATATGATATGCCCTAGTATAGGAGTGATTAATGTACCGAGACTTGATGATGCAAAATGATGAATAGGCTAGGAGATGGGATGAGGAAGAGATAATGGAAGGAGAAGATGAAAAGTAAGAACAAATGAATTCAAGGATAAACGTGATGTTTCCCCAGTCAAGTTGCAAGCCAAGATTGATTGATGATGATGATGATGATAGAGTGTTGTTGATGAGGGAAGGATACATCCCGAAACAACACAAAAGGATAGGGAAGGATACATCCCGATGATGATGATAATGATTGGATAAAGGCCTGTAACAAGGTTGGGAACAAAACCAAGGATGCAATTAAATGATTTGTGCTAGACTTAATAGATTAAGATTGGATGGAATTTGAGATGATTGAAATGAAAGAAAATGATTCAAAAAGAGGTGATTAGGAAAACTCCATGCGTGAGCATCCGGTGTAAGGGCAATCTTGCATCACCCAAAAATAGTTAAATTTCAAGTTTATCATTTTCGCATGTTTTACATTTTGGATACCATTTCGTCATAATGAAATTCCCAATTTATGGTTTTTATTTTCATTCTCGGGTTGAAAGATATTGCAGTTTTAGTTTCCATATTTGCACCCGAAAAATCTTCTCTCGAAGTTGATTTGAGGCACTTTTAGAGCTCCCGAATGGCCTCAAACTTTCTTGAAATTCATGTAGCTAATCTCTGCGTATTCTTGACTTCGGTGACCTTTCAACGTTCAAACGGGTTCGCGAATTAGAGTCCTGGATCAAAAGTTATGGCCCCGGAAAGTTGGCGCACTTTCTACAAGATACAATTGCAAATGCTCTTTTGAAATTTGAACTTCATGTTGTAAATTTTCGGTGCCAAACTGCCTAAACTCAAATTTGAATGTTGTTTTGGTTCCAAACTAATGAGGAGCTCTATTTATGGGTGAGTTTCTATTATTTTTGGTAACTTTGGGGACAAGCTCGCATATTGCGTAAAGGGTTATTCTATAGCTTTTGTAGCTTGCATAAAAGCTGTGAACTTGGGGATTTGAGATCCCTCTACATGTAAGAAGTTCCATTTCTGAATAATAAAATTATTCCCTTTGTTTGTGGTTATTTTCGTGGTTCCTGCCATCATCAAAACAATTATACATTATCCTAAGAATTATTGAAGAAATAGTGATATGATGAGGAGAGGGCATACATGTAGCTTTTGAGATTGAAATTGGTAGCTTTGAAAAAATCTATAAATGCATATGCAAGACTAATATGGATGCAATCTATTTTACTATGCAAATCTAAGTGTCATTTCAACAATCTTTTTATTTTGCTTTATATCATCACTGAGCTTTGAAAATGTTGAAAGCGAATACAAGCATCAATGATATGAGATAGACCAATGATGACCTGAGTATTTCTTTCATGATTTTTGATATTGCAAGCAAACACAAGCATCAAGGTACAATTAAAACCGAGATGACCTGAGCATTTCTTGCGTAAACAGACAAGAATTAATCATTTTCTTAAGTGAATCAGAATGTCATCCATGATACTTGGTAGAGCACTTCCCGCGGCAATTCACAGAATAATAATGACTAACTCACAAACAACAAACAAAGAAAAAGTATCATTCTCCTTCCTTGCTTCTCTAGTTTAATACATCATCGAGTAGCTCCAAAGAAATGATAAGCAAAAAAAGTACAACAATTCAAATTCTACTTAATGTATTTTCAAATCATTATTCAGATTAGATCATTGATGTTGAAATGTGTGTGTTGATGTTTGCATGATACTCTCAGACGTTTGACCAAAGAACGTAACCTAAAGACCTATCCTAGGGGTCTCGTGGACTCCATCAAAGATTAGCCTTGCTTCACGCTATACACGCAGACCACGTGAAGTTCTAATCGACACAAACCTACATTTTTGAATGATGTAGACTCTATTTTTGTTTTGATTTTCTGATGTTTTTGGATTTTGATTTTCTAATGTTTTTGGTTTTGATGGATTTTCTGATGTTTTTGGATTTTTGACAGATTTTTAAATTTTTTGGATTTTCAAGACATTTGATTTGGAATGAGATGGTATGACCGATTGAAGGAACAAGATGAACCACAATAGAGGTAATGCAACCATGGATAAATGATAGATCAAAATGAAAGTCACTGCAAAACATGTCACACAAGCAACATATCTCTTGTTGAAAGATGACAATAGTTGATTGATTAATATGCCAAGAATGATTGATTCCATAAGGCATGTTGATGATAAGTACTTAGGATTACTGATATCCTCTAAGTACAAAAAAGATTGATGATTGTTGATGATTAATTGACAAAAGATATGAGGATTGGATAATGTTTTACAGCTAGGCTCAAATATGATTTGCATGATAAGATTCAAGGTTGCAAAGGGACATGATGACATGGATTTTGATAAGCTAGGAGATATGGAATGGAATAATGCAAGGATAATGATAATGAATGGGATGATCAAGATCAACTAGACAAGATATATGCACAAGGACCAAGTGCTTTGCCCCCATTCCTCATCAAAACCAAGGATGAAAAGAAAGGATGTATCTAGTAAGAATGATGGACTATGGATGAGATAAAAGATATGGTACAAAAGATATGGATAAACCATATAGGATAAGCATATATGATGTTCAAGAAGATTCTTAACCTTATCAAGATCAAAAGTGGAAATGTAAGGAATGAGCATAGAAAGGATAATGACCATGAATGATAAGATGGATGAGACTCGCCCCTAAGTGTAGAGTGCAAGAGGAATATGGAAGATAGGATATGGATGATAGGGAGATGGAGGAAGGACTTTAATATTGAGTTTCACGACCAATTATCCCTTTAATTAACCATGGCAATGGGGATTACACTCATAAATGCTGGTAGATTAATGGTATGATGGAAAAGACTAAGGATTTATGCAAAGGTTTGGATTAAAGGGGAATGATGGGGATGAATGTTGGATAATGGATAGATGGAAAGGATGACAAGCTCAACTTTGGCACACATCTTGAAGGATGGTGGAGTGATAGAGGAAGAATGGATTTGGAAAGTGATAGGTTATTATATGGAAGATTGGAGGAAGCTTTTGGATAAGAAAATTTAGATGCCAATTTTGATTTTATTGCTTCTATGAGACTTTTAGGAATCCACATGATTTTTGACTTTGATATTTGCTTAGTGGGCCTTTGTGGCCTTGAAAATTTTTCATTTATGGACCTTTGTGGTATTTGAAAATTTCCTTTTTTCTTTGATGGGCCTTTGTGGCCTTTTGAAATTTTCTTTTGATTTTTGGACCTTTGTGGTCTTTGAAATTTTCCTTTTTGCTTTGATGGGCCTTTGTGGCCTTCTTCATTTTCCCTTTGATTTTGGATCAAATTTTATGTTATTTTTGCATGCCTCTTTGAGGAGACATATTGATCCTTTGACACATGTGGATTTTGATATGGAAGCTTTTGACATTTGGCACCCAAATTGCTTCCAAGAGAAATGGAAGGGGTGGATTGAGATGAATGGTGTGGAGGTATTATGGATGAGTTAATGTGGGTAGAATTTCGAAAGGGCATCAAGGATGTGTGCCTTTGTTGTTCTTGAGGAATAGGATATGGACCTAGGATAGATGGAAATTTTGGTGGACTAGGATGAGGACATAGGATAGATGGTAGGTTTGATGCACTAGGACACTTAGGTGTATAACCAAGGCCATGGTGATTTGGGTGTTTTTGAATAGAAAGGGGTTCTAGGATACCTTGTTCATGAATGCCTAATCCTTTTCCTTTTTAGTTCATACTTTGACACATTTGTTTACCAATGGGATATGTATTGTTTGTGAAACAAGATGCAAGTTCATTTTGGGGAGGATATGATATGGATGAAAGGATAGGTGTTGGAAGCAAACCAGAATGGATAAAGGTGGAGGATCCTAATTTATAGGTGTGGGGTTCATGGATAGCTTGAATAGGTGTGATAGAATCTTGACATGGGGATGATGAGGTGTTTCTATCTTGACTTGGAAAAGGGTCATGAAGTGGTATGGAAGGAATATCTTGATCATAAGAAGGATAAAAGTCTTCATGGGATGAAAGGGTATCCTTGAATCGAAGTACATCTTGATCTTGATTAGGAAAGGAATCATTAGATTTCGTAGAAAGTGTGTCTTGATCATCAATTGGTAAGAAATCATTAGATAGGATGGAAGAACTATCATGATATTGTGATGCAATAGAATCATGATATGGTATGGATTGATTAGCTGATGTGGAAAAAGAACTTGGAAGGATACTTGTCTCTCAAGATGGATGTGAATTATTTTGGATGAAAAGTGAAAGGAGGGGATCATCATAAGATTCTTGAGAAATGGGATCTTGATCAAAGATGGGAAGACTTTGTGAGATTATAGAATCATTGGATGGAGTGGAAAGAATATTTCGATCTTGATGTGTAGGGGATTCTATGCTAGCATGCTTTGGAGTGAGAGTTTGACATGAATCATTGGATGTAGAAGATATGATAGAAGAGTATGATTGGATGGAATTGTTAACTTGAGTGAAAGAATCTTGAGGTTCATTTTGGCTTATGGTTGATGGAGATAAATGCATGACATGATAAGATTGTTCAATATCATTTGTATTTGAGGACTGAGATTTGGGCTTATTGAAATTTTGGAAAAATTCAAAGATATTGAACTTGGATGATGGAGTTGTTGGTGAAGAAGATCTCATGTTCATTGTTTGGTCAAGAGGATAAGAAAAAAATTTTGGCAACAAATATCTCTCTGTGGTTGTTTCCCAGATTTGTTGTTGAAGGTTCTTTAGTTGATAAGCTAAAGCATTCAATTGATCCTCCTCTATTTCAGCCATGGTGGTTTGAGTTTCAAATTTTATTTTTTTTGTGATGATCTTATCTGATTTTAATGAAGGAAAACACAACAAGCAAGAATAGAATAGTTGATTTAAAATCCTAAATCTAAACAAATAGTGTATGTTCAAGAACCAAACATGGTTCTTCTTGATTTTCACTGGTTTGATAACAAGATAAGACAATTCAAATAGACTCAATCCTAGAGACAAAAGGTCATGATTATATACTCAAACAGCCCATAGCTTGGAATTGTGTCGACTCACACAACCATGTCACCCCCTAGAGGGCACCTGTATTTTGGTCTTTTCCATGTGTGTACTTAGAGTGACGAAAGTGGATACCGGATCCCCTGAGAAAACAGTCCTTGGCAATTATATAATGAGTGCTTGAGGGTAGATTCTTCCCTACCCCTGCACCGTCGAGTATTACAATGTTTAGAAACTGACAAGCATGCTTCTATTTCTAGGTTCTTAGATAGGGTTTCCATTCAGAGCGGTAGATAGATAAACTCTCTCAAGAGACCTCCCAATCTTTAGAACAAAGATTTTGGGGATGAAGGTCCCACACTTCCATTGAAAAAGGTGGTTTCTGCATTCACATAAATTTTAAAGTGGGTTGGAATGCCATGGCTTTTGGCTGTCCCCACTCAAAGTCGCTCCCAGAGGGGTGAAGTACTTTTTCTCACCATGGTAGGCCCATTCAAAGGTTTTAATGAACACTTGAAAATGCGAAATTAAAAGTGAGTTTGGTATTCTAATGCACCTACCAAGGGGAGAGCATAAACCTATCATGCAATCACAGCAGAAGTTGTTCACTTTAAAACCCAAAAGACAAATTATCTAATCTATATGGAGATATTGGCTCCATAAAAGCATGATGTTCAATTTTAATCCCACAAGAAATAATGAAGTTTCTATCCTATGATTGATCAATTCTTATCCCCGCTTGCTATTCTAGGATTGATAAATTTAACCCATTTTCTATCCTAGGATTGGATAAATTTAACCAAAAAGAGATTAAAGAACAAAATTCTTACCGCTGGATGAATCGGATCCGATAAAAGATACATTTTTATCGATGCTATTTGGTCCCAAAGTAGGAATGAAACAAAATATATGATGGGTTATTTTCCCATGAGTGTTCAAAAACACTATTACAATGAATATCAAATGCTCTTTTCTTTCACTTCAATGCTCCATTTTCTTCTTAAAACCTATGTAAATGCTCCAAATGTTAGATGAGATCAAGAAATAAGAAGATATATTTAGATGAATGATTACAAGAAAACCCTAAACCTTTTAGACCAAGTTACAATGTGATTTGACTTTAAATGTAAATTGAAACTTTTAACTCTGGCCAAAAGTGATAAAACCTACACCATTGCATAGTTTATGAAATTCTACCCCATTTCAAAAAAAAAAGCATCTAAAGACATCTATATGACCAAGATATGGCCATTTAAGATTGACTATCAAACACTAAATCTATATGCTTAAAACGGGTATTCGAGGCACTAAAACAGAGCCGGTACGCTTAAAAAACAGAGGGTTGAAGCGCTAAAAAATGTCAAAGTGCTAAAACAAAGGGTTGAGGCGCTAAAACAGTGGGTTGAGGTGCTAAAACAGTTGTGCAGTGCGCTATAGTTTTCCTCTGACGCACTACAGAATCTGGCCAACGCGCTATAAAAAACCTCGATTCCGCTAAAACAAACACGTCGATACCTGTAAGACACTTTTCACAAAAATTTTGCAGAATATGGGGTTATGCCCCACGGTGGGCGCAAAAATGGAAGTGTAAGAATGAGGAAAACAATCTAAAATGCATCTACACTTCTAAATAAGACATAATAGCAAAGATTCAAGAGAATTTAAATCAATTTAAATGCAAGAACCTCTGAAGCTGTTCTATTGCTCTCTAACTCTAAAGATCTCTCTAATCAACTTGCTCTCGATTTTAGAAGCCAATTGATTGCTAAAAATTACCTCTTAGAGAATGAGAAATTGCTAATTATATTTCTATATGATTTAAATATGCAAAACTATCAGAATGACAGCCATGACTGTGAATGTTGAATGCTTGATGAATGCTTGATGGATTGATCCTAAACCGATTGCTTGAATGCCTGGAAAACCTGCAGAGTAAGATTTCACAAATTAGGATCCTTTTCCTGTAGTCAGAAACCTATATTTATAGATTTCACGACACACATTTGTGAAGGGGTAACACAACAGAGGTTGAGATTCAATTTGGAGAATTGAATGGTATGAGATGAGAAGGTGGAGCTGATCATGGAGGATTGTTCCTCCCCATGAAAACACCAAGCAAGATGAGAGGAAAGATTTGAGGCAAAAGATTGAGAGGATTTCCTACAGGTTTGTCCCCGAGGCTCTTCCCGTGAATGATAGTTGAATTAATTAGATTTGAAAAATCTAATTTTATTGGTGAGTGAATAGAGGGATATGATTTATGCATTTATTTAAATATTTTTGGTTTATTTAAATTCAGTAAAAGAGGAATAAATAATTTAATAAAACAAACTATAGAAGTTGTTTATTAAATTAAAATAAAAGGAATATGATAATTAAATTAAAGATTCTAGGATATCTTTATTTAATTAAGAAGAAATGTGATGAGGTAATTAAATAACACAAATTATTGAAGCTATGTATTTAATTTAAGATAGAATTAATAGATATAAAGTATAGAAGAAATAATAATGATAATAATTAAATAAAACAAAGTATTTAATTTTGTTTATTTAATTAAGAGGGAAATAATATGATAAAATAGAAGAATTAATAATGAACTTAATATAAATAAATATTTCTATTTATTTACTAAGTAGATGAAGATTAATTAATCAAATAAGTCGTATTTAGCCTCTAAACAATTCTAGGTGTTTACAGTAGTGGGTGTAGGGGATTGGATTGATATTTAGGTTTAGAAGAAGTGGATGTAATCTTAAGAAGAGGAAGGCTAGTGTGGTTGTTGGTTTAGTTATAGAAGTGTCTTTTGGATGAGATCAAGGGATTTGTTTTAAATGAATCTTGGGAAGATCTAGAATGTGGTTGGGAGGTATATGAAGGATAGGAAAAAGTGGGGAAAGGGGAGGTGGAGGAGGGAAAGAATTATATTTGGTATGAGAGGCTTGGATTAAAGGCTCTTGTTTGTGTGAAAAAGGATGAGGTACTTGCTTGAAATAGAGAGGATGAAAGAGAAAAAGCATGTTTGTCTGAGAGATCCATGTTTAGATTAGAGAAGTGAGAAAAGAGGACCATAATAATTTTAGCCATATGTCACATGGATTTTTATAGTAATAGAATCTTCAAATTATATAGTGAGTGATAGATCACTGTTATGGTAGTGATATCAGTGTTCTTCAAACAACTTGTAGAGCCTAAAGAGTGTGTCATTACACTTGTAGAATACATTTGTGGGTTTTGAAATAAATGTATCAATGGTAAAACTACCATGTTTAAAAAGGGGTTGGTGAGAATGTATCAAGATGATTGCTACCTCATTATTATGGATAGGCTTGACACATTGGTGGAGAAACCAAGGAACAACTTGGGCTTTTTTGACCTAAGGGTGTGTTAGAATATTAAATTGATATTAAGTGGGCATGATATGATAATGTAAATAACTCCTTCAAAATTATTTGGATAGGAAGAAAAATATAGCTTAAGGTTTCAATACAAGTACCATTGAAACATTTTAGGGCCACACCTAAGGAAACATTAGCATCATGTTGTAAATGATGATTAAATGGGAACTCTTATATGCAGATATTAAATTGACAATTGATTTTGATCAAAATCCCTCTAACTAGTTTAATTGTCACTTTCCCTTCAACATATATATGCTCATGATAATATTATTCAATATTTATCCAAAGAGAAATTGACAAGGGGATAAATAGAAAATAAATTTTAGGACTCAAGAGTGCCAACAAAGGAAGAAGAGGAAGGGTAAAAAATATCAAGAGTGGATCATCAATGATGGTTGATATGATTAGATTTTTGCTTTTGGGGAAATTGGTTGGTATAAACCTACAAGTTTGGTTAGGAGGCAAGATAAATGTATTCCCTCTATTATTAAGGCCCTCAACATGTATGATTTGTTTTCTCAATGAATCTTTATATTTTATAGTGAAATCCCATACACTTTTCAATGTCATGGCATTCACCTAATTGTATTTGTAAAAAGTATTTGTGTTAGCTATGTTTAAGAACCATGTATACATTGAGGGATCAAATGGGAGAAAGGGTGAGAAGATGAGAAACTAGAAGATTTTTGAAGACTACATGGAGGTTGTTGGTGTGAATAAATGTCTTGTGCCTAGTTATCTCACTCACTAGGGAATTAGGGGACATATTCACATGTTAAGTTTACTTATTATAAGGTTCCTTCTAGAAGTCTTAGTTGTCATTTCTATATCTTATCTTATCCTAGGTTATTATGACTTAGTTGTCTCATGTGATAGGATTATGACACTTGTCATGATCTTATCTAATCTTATTCCTCACCTTGCCTTTATAAGCAAGGCATCTTATGTACATTAGTATATTCAACCAATATTCAGTCTCACATTTTTGAAGCAAGCCTTCTTGTCATTTTCTCTCTTGTGGAAGATATTTTTGTCTAGCAACTATTCTTGGGGTGTTGAGGAGTCAACATTAACTCCTACATGGTATCAGAGCTCCAATGATGCAGATTCATTCCCAAATCTGAGGGTTTCATGTTGGCTTGAAGACTTTTTTTGGTACATTTTTGGGTTTCAAAAACCTCATGGTTGAATCCAAGGTGTCAAAGAAAAATAGGTTTGTCTTTCATTTCATCAAATTTGGTTATGTTTTGCATGATCTATGACATTTTCAATTTGAGGGTCTTAGTTGGAAGATCTAGAGGTAGCTAAATTTTGGGGCATTTTGAGCCCAAATCAGCCTTGCCATTGTGATTAGGAGGCCCGAGAGATGAATTTTGATAATAAATTGAACTATAATCATAAAAAAAAAAAAATTGATCCAAAAAAAATTACCCAAGCAAGTCATACAGCCCACCCAGGTAGTAAGATTTTTTGTTTTCGCAAGAAAAAAATTATTTAAAAAATAATTTTGCGGTGAAATATTTAGAGCAAAATTATTTTGTTTTATTCAAGCAAAAAAATTTATAGTGTTGGGAAAACATTATTTGTGGGGGTTTATAAAATTTTCGATAGCATAAATGTTTAATAGTCTACAAATTATGTAGACAAAACTTTGTTTAAATATTTGATTTGACAGTGGTACAATATATTCATTACCGCAATTTTTATTATTAAAAAAAAATCACTTTTAAAAAGTGCTTTGACCGTCGGTTAAAGGTTTTGGGAGCAGTCTATCTCCCCAACCCGATAGGGAGTGGCATAGAGACCATCACCTCTCCCTCCGCCCAAACCTGTTGCAGCCCAAGGTGGCAGTGGCCTTTATTTTTTTCCCTCAACTTTGCCCACGTCATATGGATGACTGCATTATAGCACCTAGGTGCTTATTTTTTGTGTTGATTTATCCTTGAATGTGCCATATTTGACCCCCAAGTGCCCAAAATAGGGTTTTTTTTCATTTTTCCATAACTTTCACATACAGAGGCAAAACATTTCAAACAAAATATTGTTAGAAAACTGGCGACCCCAATTTTTCAATGGTGCAGGTTTTTTCAGAGATTTTGCAGTTTTGTACCATTTTTTTAGGTTGAAGCCAGATCTTCCTTTTTTCCTTCAATCTCATATCTTTTTGCTCCGGACAACAATTTTCCCGATTCTTGCGGCATTAGGAAGGTATTCATGAGCACTACAGTTCTATCCATGCACTTTTTATAGATTTGTTTCCAAAACATCAGAATTTTAGTTTGAAGTTGATTTGGTACTTTTGGATATATTATTGTAAATTTACAAAAAAGTGTCAATTTGTTTGGGACAAAGGGGTGAATTGCTTGTATTGTGAAGGGAAATTTGTTGATCCTCTATTGTAATTTATGATTTTATCATGAATTTTCCAAAAGTGGTGTCTCTAACTCCATATAATCAACATTAATGGAGATCACAAATGGAGATATTATTGTTAAAATTGGCATTGCAAAGAATCAAATTTTTCCAAGATCCAGAATCCGCAGGTAATAAAGAAAGAAGAAAATGAATTGATAGAAGGGATGAAGCACTTGGTACTCTTCTTTTGTCCATTTCTCTAGATCTTAGATATCATGTTGCATTTTGCACTCATCCTAATCAAATTTGGACTACTTTAGAGGGTCTCTTTGGTAAGCCAAATAAAGTAAGGAAATTTAAGTTGTAGAATGAACTAATGGGTCTTAATCCATTAGATTTTGATAATATCCAAGGCTTCTTCTCTAAGCTCAATTCTCTAAGATTACAACTATCTAATTGTGGGATCACAAAAGAAGATGAACGGTTGATTCTTTCTATTCTTGCTAAGCTTGGTGCTAATTATTCAATGTTTGTTCCTACATTTTATGCTACAATGGATGCCCTTGGAAATGCATACAAAATGCCTTCTCTTGATGAATTTGTAGCTTAGCTCACAAGGGAACAAGCAAAGTTGGCACACATGGGCACATTGAATTCTTCTAGAACTCATGCTCTTCTTGCAAAATATTCAAAGGCTTCAAGTGGAAAAGGTAAGAATTAGAATAAGGACCCCAAGTCTAATGAGAAAAGTAAAGATTCTCTTTCACATAGCACTCCTGAGTCCACTCCCTCTTCTAAAGAGGAATCTTCTAGAAAAAAGAAGTTCAAATGTGCATATTGCAAAAGGTTAGGACATGATGAGAATAGATGTTATAATAAGAAGATTGATGAACTCACACACCTTCTTCAAAAGAATAACATGCAACTTCCCTCGTCAGTATCTACTTCTTTTGCATCTCAATCGGTAGCTCCTTCATTTTCACAGTCAAGGAATACATGATCTACAACTGGGTTACACACAATGAAAGGACAAGCACTCTTGGCCTCTGCAAGTCCTGAATCTAATAGATGGATTCTTGATTTAAGGGCATCTCATCATATGGCATCATCTATGGGAATTTTCTCTTCTTTTGAGCCTTATAATTCACCTCATATTTTGATGGGTAATAATACATATATGAAGGTAAGTGGGAAGGGTTCTATTGACATGGGAGAGGGAACTTTTAATGATGTACTTTATGTTTCTTATTTTTCCACTAATCTCCTTTGTGTTTATCAAATTACCCATGGTGGTCAAGATAAAATAGTGAGTTCACTCCTAATACAGTGTACATAAGGGACTTGGAGACAATGGATATTGATGCTATCGGGATGGTTGATCATTCATCTCATGTGTATTCCTTTTCACATTTTTCTTCAAAAGAAGATAATGTTCCTTTGACTACATATCACACTCCTTCATCGAGTGTGCTTCTTCAACTAACAATGCTTCTATTCAACACGATGATTATAGTTTTTCAGATCTTGTTTTGTGGCATGAATATTTGATAGGTATTTCTAACTTGTTTGTGGAGTCTCATATACAGATTCGGAGGACACACTTGAGGGGGTTTCTCTCCTCTTTGATGATAGTTTCAACACAATTGTTATCCCATCTTTATAATTGGATATTGAAATTCATGAGCCTCCTCATTCTCTTGATTTTTTATGTTTCTTGGTTGATTTTCACCATGATTATGTAACTATGACTTATTCAATATTGGAGACTCCTAATATGTCACACCCCATTGTGCGTTTACCTATTTACTATTACTATGTTTGGGTAAATTATACTGCAAGCCATTGGTGGGCCATGTTATACCATTTCTCCAACAAACAAACCATTGCTTCCTTTATATTATCCTTCCCCTGTATGGCCAATATTCTTGTGTGTTTCCTTCCTGCATATGTTAAATTGAATATAAATTCCATCCATCCCTCCATGCCACCTACTCCGTGGCTCGTTAATAAAGTTATCTGCATAGTATATTTCCTGTTGTGTATTTCCATTATATTTCATTACTGTATATACATTTTTTCTGTGTGTCTTCCACTGTCCACCACCATTTTCCTGTGCCATGCACTGCTGTGTGTGTGCTGTGTGCCTGCACTGCCTGCCTGCCTGTCTGCATATGTGCATGTATATATATGTGGCTGCTGTATATATGTAAATATATATATATATATGTAAATATGCTATATATATGTAAATATATATATATATATGTAAATATATATATATATATGTAAATATATATATATATATGTAAATATATATATATATATGTAAATATATATATATATATAATCACATGTATTTATACCTATCATAAGATAGTAATTATTTATGTATGTGATTGTGTAATCAAATGTATATATATATGAGATATATACATATATCCAGATGTATGCATGTATCGATATACATGTATGTAAATGACAAATGGAAATGTCCATACAAATATGTTGACATATGTATACATGTATATAGGTATATATATGTATATATATATACAAATGATATTGTATATGAAATGTTGACTTGATCCTATTCTTTTGAATATCAAATGTATACATATTTATTTGCCAAAGAATATATATATACATATATATATAGCATTGAAAGTTATTTATTTGATATATATATATATATATGTACATATGTCTATATGTGTATATATATATTGTAAATTTTAATGATCAGATTGTATGCACAGAAATTAATTCAAATTAGACACAATAACACAACAGATACCCTGGGAAAACCCTCCTCTTGAGGGAGAAAAACCCAGCCACAAAATAACACTTATATATTGAATCTCAATAAGGAGAGTGTCCTTTTACAATAGGCCAATTTGAAGGCCGAATATGAGCATCAACAGATGATCCAAGCACAGATTTTATCTCCTGTAATCTACTAACACAGGACTGTCTTCTTTAACAATATCACTCTGCTCATACAAAGAACTCGCACTGCTCCAAGATGAATTCGCACTTGAGAGAATAAATGAATCGAACTCGACTTGTAACTTGATTGATTACAATGAGAAGGAAAACTCTTATTTATACATTTTGAAGGGACGCCACCTTATGTAATGCAAGTCGGCCAACAGTAACAATATATCACTTCCAAGGAGACGCATCCAATCAAAGGTAAGTCGTCCTCATAGATAATCGCACCAAGAGGAAGGAGGTTGGCTTTGTCATAAGTGAAAGACGTGACTCTTCATTTAATAATTATTTTCTTTAACAAATCGAAGTGACTTCTAAGAAAGTCATGCCTCTTGAAACTCTATAAATTAAATAGCTAAGAGCTATTATTTAATTTATTCATAATAAGAAGATCATTGGAAGTTACTTTGACGCTGCATGTTAACATTAACATACATATATATGTATTTAGATATATATTAAGTATAAAGGCCGATTCATATGAATATATGCTATGATCAATCAAATAGGAAATGCAATGCAATATGTAATACCACACTATTAAGTATTTAGCCACATTCATCATTAATGATAAAGTGTGAAGGAAACTCATAAGTTTAAAGACTATTAAGTAAAGGTTAAAAGAAACATGTATTATGTAGAGAACCAGTTAACGTATTAATAGCAATATAAATGAAAGAGTTCGAACCAATGTAATGTGTCAATAGACATTCCTTGACTAAGTCAACTAAGTATGTGCAGCTAATATATGATAGACCATTTCCATTGTTAAACTATGGGCTTGATAATAGGGAATGTGTTGTAAAATTGGCACCATAATATGAATTCTCTAATTACTTTAGAAGTATTTCTAGCCTAGAAACTAATTTGTTGTATAAATCATGTGCATTAAGAATTTTTCAAACCTGTTTTGGAAATCATATAATCGATCTGTTGTATAATTATGATGAGTAACATGTTAGGAATTCACCACCCTTCTATTGGCAAGCTGAGTCGAATGTTTATGGTTGAGAAGTGGCATAGAATGAACCTTTTTTTTATCCTTGAGAAGTTTATTTTTGTGTATAAATACAGGGTGAACTCACCTCATTTGATACTATTTTCATTTGCAACAATACACTACTCCATTTTTGTTGTAGTTTTCATTGAGTGATTCTTAGTTTGTTGAGAGCTTTTGTGAGGAAGTTTTAGTGAGATTAGGGATGAGAGGTTGATTACTAAGTTGATAATTAAGAGGATTCCAATCTAGGAATTCAAGAAACAATTTGATTAAGCAGCTAGCAAGCATGGAATTCTATTCTTTTCCTATTTTATCTCTAAATATGAAAGATTGTTTTCCTTGTTTGTTTATTTGGATTTGCACTAGTTGCTTGAAAAAGAGTATTAGTCTATTTTCTTATATTAGAGGAAATTTCTTGTTGATATGATTTCCATATAAGTGTTTGTATTTTTCTCTATAATAAGGAGTGATTGATTGACATCTATAGTATTATATACTAGGAATGACAAATCGGGAATAGCTAGTTAAGTTATTTTCTGAGAAGTTATTTTATGAATTGGAAAGCTTATGAGTTATACCTAGGGTTAGGTTATCCATTGAAGGGGGGGTAACTTATGCTTTTTCTTATGTTTGTTTGGTAGAGATGCCACTAAAATTTGGGAAAAATGGAATAGGACAAATGTGAGGTTAATGTTTACCTATTGAAGGTTTACCTATGCATAGATATAATGGTCTAAAGTTAGAATGAGCTAGGGTAGTGTATGTGAATAGGATGACTGTCACTCGAAGTACTGAGTGAGAATACTTTAACCAAAGTAGTGTGAATCCCTTTGGCTCCATCATCAATTCACTGTGTTCCTTTTTATGCATGCTAGATCAGGATTGTAAGGTCTATAAATTCTAGTTATGTAGGGCACAACACTAGGCTCATTAAGGCTAAGTTACGAGGTTTCTTCACCAATCTCTTCATCGAAGGGTAGGGCCATCTATCCAATGATAGATGTACAAGGGACCGCATATGAGTCTGTGGTTGGCAGAAAAGTGCTTAAGTGATGCTTCTCCTCCTCAGCTGGCAATCAAGATCTATAGAAGATTCTTGGACCATTTGTATCTATTGCTTTGAAGCTTGGTTGAGCTATGTATGTAATTATTTACAATCTTGGAAATATTGTAACATGATGATTATTGTATTGAAAATGAAATCAATGAATGGAAATTGTTATGTCATTTATGTTCATTCTTTCTCTCTTTAGAAAAGAAAAATTTTACTATGATTATTTGAAACATAGTTTATTTACTTGAAAGTGAAAACTTAGGAAATTTTACTTGCATGAACAATTGGCATGTGACATGTGGCATCAAAGCCAGGTTTAGCTTTGGAACCTATGTGTTCATTATACTTTCCATCTAACGTTGAATAAGACTAATGTTTGGAAATTCTTGTTAGGATGGTGCATCTCAGGTTAACTGCAAGAAAGTCAATAATTGGAAATGAGTGCTACTTGAAAGCCAAGAAGGAAAAAGAATTCATTGTTCGTACGATAGAGGGTACCAACTATGATAAGGTTGTCTAGTTAAGCGATGCTGAAACCTTCAATCACGCTCTTTCTCGGAATAGTGAAGTTAAGAGAAGGATGAAAGAGGAAGCCAATTTCATCTATCTACCTCCAGTTTCACCAACAAAGTCTGATTCCTTGTCACTTTCCATGGATATGCCCTCAGAAGGGAGTGTCAGTCTAGCATTCATACTTAGAGACCCTAGAGTTCTTTCGATGTCATAAGTGATTGTAATTTCCTCAAGTAATGAATCAGAGGGTTATGTGCCTTGCAACTATGTACCAGATGATAAATTTGAAGGTTACTATCCATTTTGGGATAGATATGAACAAATATCTATAGGGTATACCCTGTTAAGTAATGTGTCAGAGAGTGGATCTGAGAAATACTCTCATTCTATGTAATTGAAAGGATTTTAAGATCCTCGAAAGTAATAAAATCATATGTTTATCAAAAGCTTGTGCTCAAATCTTGTGTGAAATTTATTTTGTGTAAATGAATGCTCATTTAAATGGTTTTCATAAGATAGTAGGAACATGATTGAATCTAATAAAGATGAACCTTCAAGTATAAACCTTTTTCTTGCAAAGA
>VDFB02136343.1:0-12981 GCA_007258455.2 Sequoia sempervirens
TATTTAATTTCCTTTATTGCTTTTTGATATTTGATTTTTAATTTTTTGAAAACTATAGAAGAATTAATTAAATATTTTGGTAATATTTAATCATGAATGACTTTAGAAGATTTTTGAAATATTTAGAAGAATTTAATTAAATATTTTTGGTAATATTTAATTATGAATAGATTTTTGAATTGATTTAGAGGAATTTTGAAATGATTTAAAAATGAATATTAGATTAGAAGAAATAATCAAATATTTTGGAATATTTGAGTTATTTTCTTCTAATCTAATATTCATTTTAAATCATCCTCTAAATCAATCAAAATCTATTCATATTAAATATTTCCAAAAATGTTAATTAAATTCTTCTAAATATTCAAAATCTTATCTAAAATCATTCATGTGTTAAATATTACCAAAATATTTAATTAATTCTTCTATAGTTTTCAAAAATCAAAAATCAAATATCAAAAAGCAATAAATTAAATTAAATTAATTTTATTTATTTAATTTGGGATTTATCTTCAACTCCCGGGAAACAAACTGCCAAAACAGAAAATTAAATTTCTCTGTTCCTGTGCAGGTTTGTTCCCGTGGGTTGAAGACAAGCTTCCATTCTTCTCTCCAACCTCTCAACCTCCCCCATTTTCTTCTCCAACCTCTCAATCTCTCACCATTCAAATCTACCAGACAATTCATAGCCATAGATTCTTGCCAGCAAGGATGAAGCCTGCAAAAATCTATAAATACAGCTGCCGGGAGCTCCAAAAGATATAGAATTTAGAAGCAAGTAAATTATAGGCAAAATTGCATAGCATTAGCATTCATAGAGCATTTTCATAGCATAGAATCATAGCAATAGCAGTAGAATCATGATACATCTCACTCACAGCCCCTGTGCATAATCACAGCCCCTGTCCATATTCGTATCAATAATTTCACTTTCATCATCACCTAGGATAGTTTTCCTTTGCATACTCGTTCTGCAGCAGCCATTTGGAGAAGCTTACACAATCTGAGAGCCAAAAGCTTCAAAAGAATCTCTGTGGATAGAGAAAAATGGGACGGCACTGAAGAAGAATTTTGTTTGTTAATTTGTTTTCAATTTCTTTAGATTAATGTTCCATTTAGTGTTTTATGTTTTCATTTAGATTAACAATTAAGCATATACACATTTTGTTTAAATATTTAGAAGAATTTGGTATTTTTTGGAAATGTTAATTATGAATAGACCTTTTGAATTGATTTAAGAATTTTTTGAAATGATTTAAAAATGAATATTAGATTAGAAGAAATAATAAAATATTTTGGAATATTTAATTATAAATGATATTTAGAAGAATTATAATATTTTAATCTTTATTTGAATAAAATATTCAAACTAAGATTATATGATAATTAATATAAATAAATTGTAACATTTATTTAATTAATTAAGAAATGAATATTGAAAGGTGATTAACTATTTAATCGAAATGAAATCATGAACAATATAAATAAATTATTTAAATTTATTTATACGTAGATAGAATCAAAAGATTTTAATTAAATATTAAAAATATTTAATTAATTACCAGACAATGTGATATGACCATTTTTAAGTGTATACGTATTCAATTAAGTCATTTTTTATTGAATGGTTTAAAGGGATTTTCAAACATCTATCTTACACTTTGAAATTACAAATTTAATGCAGGTTCACTTATATCTAAATCATGGATCCACATCCTCCATCTCCACCCACTCCACCTCGTAACCTTCCACCTCCACCACCTACATCCAATGGTGCTTGATTTCAAGAACAAGTCAATGTGAATGTTAGAACCATTCATGATCAAGTTCACATTATTCAAAATGAAGAATGTGTTCACCCATTATTGAGGTGTTTTGCATCAAAAATGCAAAATGTTGTTGATGTGGTTAGGTCCATGGAAGTGGACTTAGATGAGCATCAACGATGGCTAGAGGAAAATAGGTAGTCCCATTCTAAAGAGGAAAACACAAAGAAATGAAGAGATGCAATAGAGAGCTACAAAACTTTGCTAAGAAAATGATCTTATTTTTATAAAAAAATTAACCTTGGATGGATATTTTATAAAAAAATTGGTTGAATGGATATTTTTAGTGTTGAATTTATGAATATAATAGTATAATGGTGAGACAAATATTCAGTAATAAATATTAAAAAATCTATTAATTTAGTGTTTGTTCATATATAGTGTGCATATATTGTGTTTATTCATGCATCATGGTTAACTAATGTCTTATTTGTTGAGCATAATTATTGTATAGATTTCACAAGAACAATCTGATGAACATATATCTTATTGTCTTATAAGGATTTTGTTTGGAGGTTGCATCAAACCCCTATGGTGTACATAATGTTCTTGTTTATGTATCATGATTGAAAGATAATGATTCTTATTCATGATGATTTTATACCTTTTACATGAATGATCTAATTACATGTTATTAAGCTTGAAGGTTTTAATGGCATGAATGTTGAATTGAGTTGTAATGGTTTTGTTTTATGGTTGTATCACTTCTTAGTCTAGAGGGTCCTAACATGGGAAAAAACTCTTCCTCTCATATCTCTCTCTCTCTCTCTCAGGTCTCTCCCTCTCTCCCTCTCTGACTCTCTCCCCCTCTCTCTTTGTCTCTCCCTCTCTCTATCTCTCCCCCCTCTGTCTCAACTCTCTATCTATCTCTCCCTCTCACTCTCAGTTCCCTCCTCTCTCTCTCTCTCTCAAGTCTCTTAGAGCTTCCTCTCTCACACCATCTCTCCATCTCAAGTCTCCCTCTCTCCCTCTAAAGCCTCTCTCTCTCCCTCCTTATCATCTCTCTCTCTCTCTCTCCCTCTCAACTCTCTCTCTCTCTCTCAACTCTCTCTCTCCCTCTCAATTCTTTCTCTCTCTCCCTCTCTACCTCCCACTCTCCCTCTTAGGTCTTTCTCTCTTTCTCTCTCTCTCTCTTGGACTCTCTCCTCTTAAGTCTCTTTCTCTCTCCCTCTCTCCCTCTCTCTCAAGTCCCTCTTACTCCCTCTCTCCCTCTCTCTCTTGTGAATTGGATGCACATCAATAAATATATAATATATACTATGTAGTGTATAATATATTATAAAAAATATATGTACTATATAGCATACAATATAATATATAATATAGTAATATATAAAATATAATATATAACATATAATATAATAATATAATAATATAATAATGTATAATATAATATAATATATAATATATATTATATTACATATAATACATATTATATAATATTATGTATTATAAATAATACAAGTAACAGATATCCATTTAATAACAAATATCCATTTCAAAACGGTTATCCATTCTGAATGGATATCCATTTTTTCTGACATAATCAATAGGCTCGGGATTTGGTTCAAGATTTCCTAAACTAGAAATTCAACCCAAAAAACGTGTTTTGAAAATTTCTTAGTTTTTCAAAGTTTTCCCTTGTGGGTGATGACTTTTTTTATCCGAATTTCATCAAACAAAAAGGGCTTATAGAAAAAATTATTAGCTTTCCACCAATATAAGTTTTTCCTTATTTTGAATTTAATAAATAATTATTATTGATTTTCTACCTACATTATGTCTGAAGTCTTGATTGATAGGTTGATTGAAAAACTTCTATAACTTTCAAACTACTTAACATTTTTGGAACCTACAAGATGCACTACATTTTATACTTCACATACAATAGGATAAAAAAAGAAAAATGAATTTCATAAATTTTTGACCAAGTTATGGTGGTCAAGCACGAACATTTTAAAAATTCTAAAAATTTATAATAAAAAAATTATAACTAATTATTTACATGGAAAAAAAAATTGGCACATCTAGGCATGTGTACTTATATTGAAAGATTTAGAATTTTTATTTTTTTTCTTGTACTTAGGTGGTCACATTCGGCTTAATTATTATTTTTCCTAAAATTTATAC
Source organism: Sequoia sempervirens (assembly GCA_007258455.2). Taxonomy (NCBI): domain Eukaryota; kingdom Viridiplantae; phylum Streptophyta; class Pinopsida; order Cupressales; family Cupressaceae; genus Sequoia; species Sequoia sempervirens. The sequence continues at coordinate 3,957 of VDFB02136343.1, forward strand.
CACCGCATTGAAATTTCAAATTTTCAAACAAATTTACTTTTTTCAAAAAAGGTAGCCTAGAAAAACTACATTCAATTCCTACAACTTTTGTTCTTATATATTTTTCAAATTATGTTAATAACCTATTCAAATTTTTATGTCAAGTTGCATAACTCTCATTTTCTGAATTTTCATCACCACTTAGAGGCCTAGTTTGGACCCCCATGATCCTGCACTGACCTTGGGTTGTTTCATAGAGGAAAAGGTGGCCTTCTCTACAACAAAATAGGGATAAGAAGAGTAAATTTGAAGTTGTTGAAGGAACTTAAAGGAGCTTGTTTAAGATGTACTCTAAAGGCACACCTTAAAAGAACTAATGAAGATAATTTTATGGAATATCAAAGGGTTAAATAACCCTCATAAACATGATCTCCTACCTAATTTGATTTGAGATCATGAACCTAACATTTTTATCATTCAAGAGACTAATATACAAGCTAAAAATATTGAAATTTTTTAAAATATTTTCTTCAAATAGTGTGGTATTCATTGTATTAGTGTTTATGGGGCTTTAGGGTATATTTTTACTCTTTGGAATCCAAGGATATTAACAAGAGAAGCTTTATATATGATGATTCTAATCACATCACTACCCATTTTTAGCATTTGAGAGATGATAAATCTTGGATCTTATCTAACATTTATGCTCCCAATAATAATAATGGTAAAAAGAAACTCCAGTTGAAATCGAGTAATTTCAAATATGATCATCAAGATGTTATTTGGCTTGTTATGGGTGATTCCAATATGTCTTTAAAGGAATATGAAAAAATGGATGAACATAAGTGCCTCTTGAAAATAGATACGACCTTAAGGATTTCATTCATGCTAATGCTAAATGTTGGATGTTTATCTTCAAGGTTCTAATTTTACCTGGTCCAACCAACGTGTAGGAAATGACCTTATTTAGGTGATGTTGGATTGGGCACGTATTTTTGTAGATTGGCTTATTTATTATTATTTTTCTCTCTTGATAAGACTATGGTCTGATAATTTCCCCATTGTTCTTGATACTGATATTCTTGGAAGAAGAAAGAGTTTCTCATTTAGATTTTTATAAATGTGGTTAAGACATCTAGATTTGAAAAACAAGAATAGGAAATGGTGGAATGTGAAAATTAATGGTTCAACTTGTAGTGTAGGAAAATGCATACCTTGGCATTTTCAAACTTGTTTGGGCCCACCTTTCTTTATTTATCCTTATTTATGTCTTAATTGGTCCCATTTTGCATCCACACGCCTACTAAATTGTATCTTTTTATGGTTAATCTTGACAAACATATGTGAACACCAAACCTACACAAGATAACATAAGATCAACAAGCACTTGTTAAATGTGTTAGAAAGCTTAATATAGTGTTCCCTATGGGATTCTTGGAAGAACAAAGGTGAAAACATGAAGTTAAAACATAAAATGAAACAAATGAAAGCATGTAATCAACTAAGTTAACCAAACCTCAATCCCATAGGGGGAGTGGTGCTCCTTTGATGTGAAAAGGAATCCCTTTCTTAATCCCAATTGATAAGCTTGATGTTGAATGTGATTCCAAGTGTGAAATGATGCTAAATGGTGATAACTTAACTAAAATTGATGAAAGTGATGGATTGCTATTGAACTCAAATGCCTATAGTGATAATGCTCAAAGTTGTGGATCCATATTATGAAAAAGATGCCTCTATTTATAGAAGCCAAGGGTTGAATAATGAGAGGATTTGATAAATGTGGGATAAAATGGGAGCCAATAAAAATGTTCCAAGTGTCACAATTCTATTGGAGGAAGGTGGAGCACATTTTGGGAAATGTGTGAGTGAAGGAGGATGGAAGAGAAGTAAATGAAATTGGTTGAGGATTTGAAAGGTTGTAAGAGGAATTGAATGAATTTGGTTGAGATTTGAGAGGATGTAAGAGAATTAATTGAATTTGTAAGAGGCATTATTGAATATGTGAAAGGTTTTTGAAAATTTTTGTAGGGAAATTGAATGAGAGGTTGTTGAGAGGAATATTCCCTTGGAATATGCCTTGGTGAGGGAAAATAGAGGAATTAAATAATTAGTAGAAATTATTTTCATGTGTAACTTGGTTAGTTGACCATGGGTTGGTTTAACTCTTGAGGAGTTAAAAGCTAGAGGAATTATTAATGATGATTAGAAAGGTGATTTAGGATTAATTAATTCAAAATTAATTAATTGGAGTGGATTAGGAGATTGTGACATTTGATTTGATTGATTTAATCAAATAAGAGCATTGAAAGGGAATTTAATTAAATGATTTGATTTAAGTAAATATGATGAATATTAGTTAGAAGGGTGAATTAATCAATAAATTTAATTATTTGATTAATAGTAGAATTTGCTGAATTTAACTGAATAATGCTAATTATTTAATTAATTGATGAATTTGAAGTGATTTAGGAAGAAACGGTGTTAATTTATCAAAATTAGATGTATAGTATTAATTAGGACATTTTCGGTGTCTAATTTTTCCCCTCTTTGAAGCAAGGTACCTGTTGTGTCAGTTCAAACAATATTAGTGCCATGATCAAAATTCAAAAATTTCATTATTTTTCAGGTGCCCCACTATTGCCCAGCAAAAGAAATTACATTGCTACATTTCCCCCTTGAGAGATCGGGTGAAAATTGCAAACTTAGGTTGAACTCGTGAAAAAGGTTCAATAATGATTTAGGAGTAGAAAATAGCCCACGGGATGCAAAATTAAGCTTACAATGACAAAAATAGGTCAAAATAGGCTTCATTTGGTAAAAAACGGATTAAATGGGCTCAAAAACCCTAGAAAAACCCAAAAAAACCTTAAAAATTTGCATAAATAGGGTTAGGATGGTCATTTTCAAATCATTTGCACTCCTAGCCTTTAGAAATCTTTATTTTTTGCTCTAAGGTGTTGACTGAATGGAAGCTCATGTGCTCCCCAGACATCGGATGGATCGGGTTCACGAGTTCCAATGACCTCAGGACGTAGGACCCCTAGTATGCCTTTCAAAACTTTTCTCATTTTTCATGATTTATTGCATTTACTAGGGTCTAATTAGGTTGATCAAAAGTGATCCCCTAGGGCACTACATTTCTCACGGTTGGTGTCACCTTTATGCATGTTGACCTACATTTGCAACATAGTGTTGTGCGATGCTATAGGGTCTCAGAATTGTGGGAAAGATTCTGACTTGCTTTTGTAGGATCGCATTGTGCGGCCCTAGAAGATTCTGACGTCACCTTAAAATGCTAACTTTCCTTTGACATACAACACTGCTTTTGATTTTAGGTCAATTTTGCAAAATGACAGAGCGTCGCCTTTGCAAAAGTCGACTCGTTTTTCCTTTTTTGGTTATTTTAATTTTCAAACGCATGCCAAGTTGATGAATTTTGGCGCCATGGGTGTTTTGTATGTAGGAGGTCTTGCTAGTGCTCCACTTGAAGGAGCACAGGAGCTAAATTTTGCATCGAGCAAGGCACTTGATAGATGATGCATTGTTCTTTCTTGGCTTGATCAGATTTGGCCACGTAGCTCAGATGCCTGAGGTGAGGATGCACCTTGCGATGATGATTGCATTAATGGAGAGATGATGGAGTGAGACCTCCTCATTCCATTTACCAACTAGCGAGGCCACTGTTACCCTGGAGGATGTATGGTGGATCTTGCAGATTCCCATACATGGTGAATGCATTATATATGATGCAGAGGTTAGAGGTGATGCCATATTTCAAATTTTTGGCATTGACTTGTATGAGGTGGATAGTGGTCAAATTGACCTTCGCTGATATGAGGGGATTTCCCCTAATTTGACCTTGTTTGTTGGTTCATTAATCTTGGGAGTCCTCATTCCAGATGGGAGAGTGAGAGGCTACAATGTTGGATGGGGATCATTTGGTCTCATATGATGGAGGAGATGATCATCCCTAGGGCTGAGTCGTCCTAGTATCATTGTATCATGACATGCACTAGGTCATGTACTGTGGGTCCCATAGCATTGGAGTGGGAGTGACACTTCTTCATGTGTGGGCATATGAGAATATAACTATTTTGAGGCCCATGATTGTAGATGTTCAGATAGACCATGATGATTTTGTAGCTTATAGGTATGGGGGGATGACCACCCTCCATTATACAAGCATTATAGGCATCCCACATTGGAGGTGGGTTATCGATGAGATGACAGTGTTTCAGTGGAGACCATGGCTCCAATTTTATAGGTGGTATGATGATGATGCCTAGCTTTTCTACTATCAGCAATCTAGATACCTATAGGGACAAGAGCATCACATGATAGAGTGGTACCTCCCAGATAGGGTTGCTTTCCAGTTTGGAGAGATATAGGATGACCCTGATGATGGACATAGATCTATATTTGTGTGGAGGACTAGAGAGACAACATGGGTCTAGAGGATCCCTCCCCAACAATCCATTAATGACTTTAGACAACTTGTGATGATGCCATGGGTTTACATTGATGGTCTTGTAGATGTGGACACTACATAGGCCTATGATGCACACTTTCTGTCCCACTCTCCCATTTGATTGAAATTACCAGTGGTGCCAACAGTAGGTAGAGGACAAGTCAGAGAACCCTGGATTGGATAGGTCCCTTAGCAGGCAAGCCACTAGGCACAGGACGGACATGATGGAGGCATGGGGCATGATGGATAGATTCCACCACTAGTGCCACCTATTGGTTAGAGGCCACTTGTACAATGACCTCAACAGTCACATCAGTAGGCACCAAGGCTAACACCACCAAGTCTCAATCCTAGGGACAGACATATAGTGGCACTACAAGTAGAGATTTAGGTCTTGATAGGGTAGTTATAGCAGGCCCAGGCTCAGATTCAGACCCTGATCCAAGAGAGGGATCATGCATGACAGGAGGTGGTGCAAGAGCAGTAGATGAGATAGGATCTAGATCTCGAGTTGGACTTAGAGTAGAGATGGAGACAATAGCTAGAGGCCACAATGCATCAGGCACAAGGACAAGCCACTGTCCCAACTGAGATGTACAGTCGAGTGATGTAGGAGGCATCATATTATAGGACATTATATTATACGGCCATAGCATAAGAATGACGGGAGCCAGATTTATCCCATCTTAGCCAAGTTTCTCCTAGCAGGACCCATTGTGCAGGGACACCAAGGAGACCATCAATGTCTCATCACTAGAGCTGAGGCATCCATCATGAGGACTGATAGAGTGAGGGTAGCTCAAGGTTTTGATAGTGCACTGGACACATTTTTTGATTGTACAACTTGATTTATGATGTATATACATTCATTGGCTGAGTTTTGATTAGCCTGTTGTATATTCGATGATGATACTATATATTTGATTTCAATTATATCATGACATTTAACATTTTTGATATATATACATGAGATGACTTTGATTCATTTATATGATGTGATGGTTATTTTACTTTATATGCCATGTATGGATGTACCTAATATACAATGCCATATGTTATGATGTTATATTTTTATGATGCGATGTGATACTATTGATATATGATATGAATGCACATGGATCTATATGGATGGACTTTTATGAGATGGATACCAATTTATATTTATGTGATGATATGTGATGGATGTAATGCAATGATATTTTTAACTTCCTTTTCATTATCTTTCTTATATGTGATGTATGTATGAAGGATGCAAAAATGTGATGATTATGATAGTGCTTATATGGTTATGCAATGGATTTCTATGCAAAATGTGGTTTTATGAGATTCTCTTAATAACCAATCTATATTATGATGGATAATGTTTTTTATTATAGTGATATGTGTAGTATACTGACAGTTTGTGGATGTATGATGGATGCAGATATAGATGTTTTTATTTCCAAATGTCATGATACCATGTTAGTATTAGTATATGGAAAAGATAGAAGAAATAGGAATCAACCCTTGAGTTTGAGATGATGCAAAAATATGGTGATGATGATGATATGATTGCTTATTAGAGATTGGGGACATAAAGAGCTCACTTTCCTTATTTTTGATAATAGACATAGATATGATGCATCAAGGTATGAAGAACCAGGATGGCGTGATGGCGTTGTACCTAGTGTGATGGATTTTGACTCAACAATTAGATAGGAGTATCCCTATTCACACCTAGCATACAAAACCTTATTAGGATGTACTTTAGACATTTCAAAAATCTTAGACAAAAAAATAGAAAGGAAAAGCCTTCCCATGTAGTAGTCAATAAGGAATTTAAAACACCTTCCATACAAACCAAACAAAGTAAGCATGACCAAGGTTATATTAAAAGAATATCCAACAAGCACAACAGAAAAAAGATAATGATCAGTGCCCCATTCCTTTCTCTCTAAATCGTTTTGATTAGACATCATCGAGAGATTATTGGAATGAGCACAATAAGATTAAAAAAAAAGACCAAGTAAACAAACAAGTTAATGTTCTTCATACCTCTATCCAAGACTAAACTATAGTGATGTATGATGTTGATGTCCATTGTAGGATGGATGCATATTAGGACATGATGTTATTAGATGATTTTGGGACTAATGGGATGATGGGATATTGATACCAAGAGTTGACGAACTTGTTTACCTACTGACCTCAATTTGAGACCTTGACATTTGAGTTTTCACTTTTAATTTGCTACACTTGTTTCTGATTGTTTTGCTAAAGGTTGAAGATGATGATTGATTTATTATGAGTGAATGTTTATTGCAGATGAACATGAAATGGGATGGCTTATTTTTGGTTTTTTGAATGTTTTTGGTATTTTTGAAATGTTTTGAGGTTGTTTATGGTATTTTCAAGATATTTTACAAATGTTTTGATTTTCCAATTTTCCAATGTTTTTGTGTTTTCTAAGATTTTGACCAATAACCTAACCTAAAGACCTATCCTAGGGGCCTTAGGGGCTGATCAAAGATTATCCTTGCCTACATTATACACACAAAGACCACATAGTTTGATTGACATAGACTTGTTTATTGATGAGAAATGAACAAATCGATTATCAGTTTATTATGACAAACTCCTAAAGCGACTGGCCTAATATGTATTAGTGGAACATCAACAATGATTGACCTATTTTAGGATTTTTTATATATTTTGGATGTTTTGGATTTTCTAAATTCTATTATGACTGCTCTCGATTTTGGATTTTCGATGTTTTTGGATTTTTCTGACTTAAGGAGGATCTTAATAATATACACAAATCCAATCCAGGTATAAGAACATGCCCCTAGTGTGATGTAGTAGACTATTCCGATAGGTAGGACAAAATGAACTTAGGAATGTGTTAAGTAGTTCTAGGGTGGAACATGATATAAATACAGGATCAAGCTATAATGCAGATGTAGATGGGTGTCAAAAGGATCAATGGAATGTGATGGATGAATGTAAAGTGCTTATTTACATGAGGTGCATGTTTTCTAGGTTTTCACCAAGGTACTTGCCCAAAGAATCACCAAAGTGGTTTTTGCTAGAGGATCTTCTTTTTTCTTACTATTTTCAACCTTTTTTCTGATTTTTTTGGCTTTTTTGATTTTTTAATTTATTTTTTTTATAGAAAAAATTGGCTTTATACCTTGCAAGTTTAGGCATACAAATTTTTGAAATGGGAGCTATTGATAGGATCGCCTTCAGGTGTAGATAGCTGATATGCTCTTGATTTATAAATTTTCATGATAGTGAAGGGTCCCAACCAATTGGGTTCAAATTTTCCCATGCTTTTTGGATTTGGTGCATTCTTCTCATTTTCTTTTAAAATGAGCTCTCTGACTTGAAATGACCAACTCTTGATCTTCTTATCATAGCTTCACTTGAGATATTTTTGATAGATCTATAGATGGTTCAAAGCATCCATGTGTCACTCATCTAGTAGTTCTAGCTCGTTCAACTATGACACCCAATATTCTTCATTAGTAATGAGATTCTGCAATGATATTCTTAAGGATGGGAGCTCAATCTCACTAGGGATGATGGATTTTGATCCATAGACTAGGGAGAAGGGGGTTGCACCTATAGGTGTATAGATACTCATTTGGTAGGCCCATAAGGTAGGATTTAGCTATAGGTGCCAATCATGACTAACTTCATTGATTGTCTTCTTGAGGATCTTTAGGATGGTTTTATTAGAAGCCTCAACTTGGCCATTACCTTGGGGGTAGTACAGGGTGGAGAAGCAATGTTGGATATTGAATTTTTGGTATAGCTCTTGAAAATCTTGGTTTTTGAAAGGTGTCTCGTTATCTTAGCTAAGGGCTTGCGGAACACCATAATGGTAGATGAGGTAGTTTAGGATGAATTTGGAAATATGCTTCCCTATGATGTAGGTCTTTGGGATGGCCTCTACCCACTTTGTGAACTACTCTATTGTGGTGATAATGAACTTATGTCCATTAGATGAGGTGGGAGTGGTTTTTCCAATGAGATCAAGCCCCTATTGTGAAAAGGGCCAAGGTGTTATAATCGGTTGGAGCTCCTAAGCTAGTGCATGGATGAGGTCCCCATGTTGTTGACATCATAAACATTTTTGGACATGATCATGAGCTTCCTTCTCCATTGCGGGCTAGTAATACCCAGTCCTCAGTAGTTTCTTGTCCAAGTTCATACTGCTATAATGTGAACCACAAATACCATTGTGTACCTCTGCTAAAGCAATCAAAGCTTCCTCGGGTTTAAGTCATCGCAAAATGGTTCCTTAGATACTTATATGATATAGGGTGTCACCTAAGATAACAAAATGAGATGACTTCTTAATAAAGATTCTTTTGAGGTTTAGGGTGATGTCGACAGGGAGGACTCCTATTTTTAGGTATGTGTATGTCATGGTAACAAGGATTACCGGGACCAATGATTCCACACATGAACTTAAAATCTAGTACCTCAAAAGTTGGCACCAGAAGTTGCCCTACTAGGAATTCATGTTTATGGATTGATGAGGGCGCAACCCAAGACATAGAAAATAACCCACAAACAAGAATAATTTTA
>VDFB02136344.1:0-19239 GCA_007258455.2 Sequoia sempervirens
TTTTTGATACAATTTCACTTTGCATATATACATTATTTTAGGGTTATAACCCTTCACAACACCCGTTTGCTGCAACACTTCAACACTTCAGTTAATTTCTCTCGGTAAAATAAAATATTTAATTAGTTGCCCTTTTGGAAAATTAAATATTTTAACTAATAAAATCAATTTCAGTGATGATCCTTTGTTGGCAATTTTCACTTTTCTCAAAAAATTACCTACTAAATGATTTGTATATTTTCTTTTAACCTCCTTGATAAAAATCTCCACTTTTACATTTTAGCACAAAATATTCTCTGGGTAAAATAATTACCCCCTTCCTATGATCTTTCAGTGAAATGTTTTACTTGCATTTTTACATGATGAAAATATCTTCAGATAATCACTTACTTGATTACTTCACCTCATAAAATCTTTTTTACTCTCCATTGTAAGTACTCTCCATTTGCATTTTACATTTTAGTTAAAAATCATATCCCCCTTTTGCTGGAAATTCCGCTTTTCTCTGTACTTATTTCAAAAAATAATTCTCCCCTTTTTACTCCCTTTGCATTTGCCTCCTCGGTGAAGTTACATATTTTTTTAAAATCATATCATTCTCCATTATAATCACATTTTATTTATCCTTTTGCTTCCACTTTTGATGATATGAAATTACGTGTCGGGGTGACAATTGCATCGAAGAGACTTCCCATCGATCTCACACATCTCTCACCGATGAAGATTCCTTGTTAGGTTATCGGTGTGACTTGATAGGAATTTCTTATACTTTCACCGATATTGATTGTCTTGCCGATGGAGTTCTCAATGTTGCCAGGCCATTGGAATAACCTTTATTCCATCTCACCAATATGGAGTTCATCGGTGTGACATATTCATTCGGTATGACTCACTCCGATCTCCCCTCTCTCATCGATGAAGATATGTGCCTCGGGAAACTTGCGCCAATAATACATATCTCCTGGATGGCATTTAGGGCTTCTATTTAGTTTGTATAGCTTGTGAGAAATGCTTCTGTAATTATTTTGGATGAATCTTCTTCCTCTGGCCAAAACTCAATCGCCCTCATCACACCCATAGACCTCAACGAAGCAATAGGATTTTGAATCCCTTCAGAATTATCAATTACTCCGTTAATGCAATGCTGCTCATTGTGATTGAGCTCTCCAAGTGTACGGACCACAAGCAATACCATCGCATAGATGCAAGATACATCAATATAGAGTACAAAGAGGAAGAATGCCTTGTAATTTTCATGGCCAACACGATTATTTATTCACATGCAGTGATGATCCTTTCGCGAACACGACAATGATGTGCACAAGGAAGCTTATAATAACCACACTTTTTAGTAATATCTCAATTCTCCGTCCCTTCTCTTAACCTCATGCATGGAAGTGTCTGCGGCTTCAAGATCTCTGGTACGCGAAGAGGGGACCTGTCCTGGGTCATTGAAAATTGCAAGGGTATGACATATGAAGAACGCTACTGTCAATCTTGTAACGATGATAGCATGGAGTAGACTAGCGGAAATGCTCATCTTTCAAACACTTATTTCCCGAGCTTCAATCAATCATGAAATGTCAGTTCTATTCACCATTTACTTTATTCTCACAATATTATGTGTAGGTTTCTTTCTGTTCATTAACGAGGGCGCTTGTATCAAATAGAATATCCTTCATCTCGCTTTTGGTTAAAGAAACAGAGCACTTCAATTTATTCTTCATGCACAATTGCGCTTGGATGATGCTTTTCCCAATATAAAGCACCCGACATTGACTCGTGAGAGCCCTGGCCACTATTTTTTCTACACCATCCCATAAAAAACGAGCAATCCTGCATTTTAGTAAAGAGTTTTTGTAACAAACCTTTCTTGCATCTGAGTGATTTGGGGCTGAAATTCAGTCCTTTGATTCTTTCCTATAGTACTAACATCATCGCTCCGATACTAAATTGGTCCCTCAGAGTCTTTAAAGTCCGCATCTAGTATTAAGTTCATATTCAATTCATATTTCTTTGTTCTTTTAATGCCATAACCTGCTAATGGCGTATCGTCATCTTCACCTTTTATTATTTATACTTGGTGTCTCATTACTCTGTGGTTGTTTTTATGTTTGAGACTAAATAATTATCCACTCATTATTGATGTGTATATATCTTCTTGAAAAGAGACACAACCTGCCAAATACCATTTTCTCATATGTATACAATTTCCCATTCGATTCCTTTATCTTATTAAAATTGTAGAAATCCATATCCTTAAAGTGTACAGAAAACTACAGATTTGGTGCTGGGACTTTTTATCTATGAATTCAACCTGAATGCTATTTTTAAATGCCTCCATAAAGTTTTTTCGTGCTAACTCTAAACCATCCACTCAAAATGAAGAATCATAATGTTGTTTAATGGTTCCTTGAAATCCCAAACATGCCTTGCACCTTGTGGTATAGAATATGGTCCAATTTCGTTGTATGTAATATTCAATCCCCTTAATGTTTTTGTTAGTCTCAAAGGAGCGAGCGCAGTAAAATTGTGAAGGAGATTGTAACTAAGATTCAAGCATGATAGCCGCTGCAGAGCTTCCAGCTTATCTATTGATCGAAGCTGACATTCGGATTTTGCACCCATAGTAACCACTCCATGTAGTCAATTTTGGACAGTGATAATTCATTTAATCTTAACCATACATTTTGTTGAAAAGGATTATGTGCCAACTGACTCCCAGATGTAATCCTGTAGCTTTTCTTTACTGAAATTTACCTGTATTCATTCTTATATTTCCTAATATTGAAGCACTCGATAGTGTGTCCTGAGCCATCAATAACCTTCCCAAGCAAGTTCAACAGTCTTAAATTCCCATATTTGTTTGTATGCTGGAAAAATGATTTGGTATGGAATCAAACCAATTTCGAATTGTAATTTCTCAAGGTGGGCCACCAAAGTAGATCTTACAACTATGCTGAAATCAAATTTTTAAGTTGGGAGCCTAAAGTTCCCTAAAATTTGGGTAGAAATTTTAGGTTCAATAGGTTGATTATCCACTAGTAGTATATAACATTGACAAAACTGTAATTGACACACCCCCTCATTTTGGGATGCTCTTTTCAAGATAATGGACTGCAACAGTTGAAGGAAATGTACAATTTGACTTGTCCTATGCCACAATACCAGTAAATGGTGAAGAGGTCAAGCTATATAGAGAGCCAAGGGTGAATCAAATTGTGGACTATGTTGCTCAAAATCAATTGAACTGCTTTTGTGATGTGGATTTAGGAAATTTTAGAATAGAGCCTTCCCAGCCTGAATTAGTAAATATTGATCTAATTGATAAGCATGTTTCCAAAAATGAGCATGGTGTGTGGTGAATGTATTTTGATGGAGCATGCAGTAGAGAGGGCAATGGAGCAAGAGTTGTGTTCATTTCACCTGAAGGCACTACATTCAAATATTCATTCTTCCTGACATTTGAATGTACAAATAACATAGCAGAGTATGAAGCCCTGTTGATTGGGATGAATATGGTTGTCAAACACAAAATAAAATTATTGACAGTCTTTGGAGACTCTAAGTTGATCATTTCACAAGTAAGATCAAAATATGTTACCAAAAATAAGAGGCTAAAATAGTACAGGAACGTTGTATGGGATACCATTGAACTATTCGATGCTTTCTCTATTGAATGGTTAGATAGGTCTAAGAACTTAATGGCAGAATTTTTGGCTAATGTAGGTTTGAAAAGAGATGATATCACTATGGAAGGGATTTCACAGGTTGAATTCAAAACAAGACCTGTCATCCCTGATAATGTTTATAGTTGAAATTTTTTTAATGGTGATACTAATTTATTCAAGTTTCTACATTGCATAGATCAGTATGAAGCCCAGGAGATTGATTTTAATGCATTTGTGGAAGTAGATGACAAACAAACTGTGTTTGGAAAAGAAATTGTGCAGCTCAAAACCAACAAACTTCCTAAAGGACTTGTGGCACTAGAAAGGGTGTTTGATAGAAATGATCAAACTCTTATGAAACAAACACTAGTAAAGAGAGAAGATGTTGAAGAGATCAACCTGGGGACTGAGTTGGAACCAAAAAGGGTATACATTGGAAAGAAGATAAGTCCAACAATCAGGAAAATGATGATTTCACTGTTAAGGAAATACAAGCATGTTTTCGCATGGTCTTATGAGGATCTTAAAGCATATAGAGAAGATCTATTCCAACATGAGATTCCATTAAAACCAGGCAGAAATAAAGACCCATCAACCCAACTTTGGAGCCTAAAATGCATGAAGAGCTTATAAAGCTTAGGGAAGGAGGTATTATCAAGCCAATTAGACATTCATCTTGAGTATCTAATCTAGTACCAGTCAAAAAGAAAACTGGAGATATAAGGCTTTGTGTAGACTTCTGAAACCTAAATGTATCCTCTCTCAAGGACAATTACCCTCTTCCAAACATGGAGGCTATGCTACAAAGGGTCCTGAGTAGTCTACCAAGATGATTTAACTACATATTCCAAGAAGGTAGAAGATCATGTGGGTCACCTTGAAAAAATATTCCTGAAAGCATTGGAATATTGCATCTCTCTCAATCCTAAAAAGTGTCATTTTGAAGTAACAGAAGGAAAGTTACTTGTGCATATAGTCTCTAAGGAAGGAGTAAGGATTGATCCTGAAAGAGTGGAGGCCATTGATAAGATACCTATGCCCAAGATAATTAAGGCCATTCAATCCTTCTTTGGATAAATCAATTTTGTAAGAAGATTCATATCAAAATTTGTTGAGATAGTAAAGCCAATATCAAAGATGCTAAAGAAAGATGCAAAGATTGATTGGATTTTTGAAGCTATAGATGCATTCATATCCATAAAAAGAGCAATCAAGGAAGCTCCATTATTGAAATCTCTAGATTTCAACAAACCTTTCCAAATCTTCTCATTCGCATCTTATCACACAGTTGCTACAGTGATGCTCCAAAAGAATGATGAAGGGCATGAGCAACCAGTCTCCTTTTTTAGCAAATCCATCCAAAATGTATAATTGAAATATGATATTGTGGAGAAACAAGCCTATGCATTGGTAAGAGCTGTCAAGGCATTTAGACCATATCTAGTGGGAGCAAAAGTTATAGCTTATGTGCCTAACGTTGTTGTGAATGATGTATTTGTACAAAGTGAAACAATAGGGTGCAGGTGTCAGTGGATAAATAGAATCCAAGAGTTTTCCATTGAGTTTTAGATTACGAACCTTCTAAGGGGACAAGGATTGGCCAAATTGATGGTTGAAACAAATTTGGATGTTGCCCAAGTATGCAGTGTGGGAAATGAAGAAAATATGGTCACTAGTATTGAGCACACATCATGGTACACTAATATTGTGTGCTATCTTAAACATTTGAAATGTCTAGAAGGGTTTGATGACAACAAGAAAAGGACACTCAAGTTGCAGGCCTCAAAAAATATATTCATGAAGGGGGACCTCTACTGGAAGAATACATATGGCATTCTATTGTTATGCTTAGATGAGCATTAAGCGAGACACGTCTTGAAGGAGATGCATGAAGGAGTAGGTGGGGGGCATTTCTCAACAAAAAAAACTGCTCATAAGATATTAAGGGCAAGGTACTATTGGCCTAAGGTTTTTAATGATGCACATGACTATACTAGAAAATGTGAAGCATGTCAAAAGTTTTCTGGGAAGCTAAAATATCAAGGAGCATTACCTTTGAGACCTATGCAGGTAGAGGCTCCATTTCACCTATAGACATGGAAAATGTACTAATCACTCTTGGTCCTAATTATTAACACCGCTTCATCCTGAATCACCCCCTTTTCTAATCATTTAATCGAATATCCCTTATTTGATTAAAGTCATCTCACTTCTTCTCTTAATTAAATAAATAAATTTTATCTAATTAAGTTGTCATCTCCTGTTAATTAAATAAATCAATGTTATTTAATTAACCTTATAGTCTCTATTTAATTAAATAATCCATTTTATTTAATTAATCTTCTAAAGTCATTCTATTAAATTAAATCAATCTTTATTTAATTTAATCTAGAACATCATCTCCTTTTTAATTAAATAAATCAAAATCTTCATTTAGTTAAGTCTAAAATCATATTCCTCTCAACTTTTATTTTAAATCAACCCAAAAATATAAATCAAGTTGTCACATCAACTAATATTTCTTTAAATTAATCAAATCCTAATTAATCTTAATCTTAATCCATCAAATCCTCTAGCTTTTTCCACTTGCTCATGAAAATCATTTTAATTGATTTATTAAATCCCTATTTACTTTCAAAAAGGTATCAAGGATGGAATATTCCTCAAATTTGAAAAATCCCTCCAAAAGGTCTTGTCCATCCAACAAGGCATTAAATGCCTCTTACATGTCCTTTTCTTGAGCCATGTGACATTAACTTCATCTTTCATCTCATCTTTCAAGCCATCTTTTGAATTTCAAATTTCCCCCTCTTTGCACATTCTCCAAAATATGCTCCATCTCTCTTCAATAGCATGTTGACAAGTGGCACTTTATCATTGGATCATCTTTAGTCCCACATCCTCCATATCTTTCAATCCTCTATCCTTATCTCTTATAAATAGATGCCTTCTCTATTTGTTTTGGGGGAGCCACAATCAATGTAAAATCATTAAGCTCATTTAGGAGGAGAAATGGAGCCAAAGTTATCATATTCATATGAAGTTCATCCATTCTTCATCCATCATAGCTAGGTTATGCAAGATTTTCTCCAAGGAAGCATCCAATCTTCATCAGATCATCACCAAGCTTGCAAAGGAGTTGGGAAAGGGCCAATTTCCACATCAAATTGGCACCAATTCCCCCATGAGATTGAGAGTTTGCATGCTCTAATAGGATTTAATAGCTTTCTTTTTATGTTCTTCATTTATTTCCTATTTTGTGCATTGTAAATGAATTGCATGGGGAAACTTAGTTCTAACTTGCATATGTGACTAACTTTGTGTTTGTGCAGGTCTAGGATCGGGGTTGACATCACCAGTGGGGAATTCACTTCATAGGGTAAATTACAAAAAATCCTAGTGGAGGACACAAATTGATATTATTAGCCACATATTACTTCAAAAAATGGGTGGAAGCTATACCCACCAAGCAAGCAACTAGTAAGGTTGTGACAAATTTCTTATGAGAGAACATCATCACAAGATTCAAAGCTCCAACACTTGGATTGTAACTAATAATGGAATGTGTTTTAGGTCAGATGAATTCAAGGGATTTTTCCAATCATATGGTATAGTAATCTCATACTCTTCACGATACCATCCATAGGCAAATGGGTAGGCTGAATCCAACAACAAGAGTATCTTGAAGATCATAAGAAGAATGTTGGATAACAACAAAAAGGCCTGGGATTCTAAATTAAGGATTTCTTTATGGGAAAACAAAATCACTATGAAAAAAGCTATTGGTAAATAACCTTTTGAGCTTGTGTATGGAACTCAGGCCATACTCCCTTTGCATAATCTAATACTAGTATGCAAGTTCATTTTGCAAGAAGATTTGGACATTCCTGAACCCATGGAAGAGATGATGGAGGAATTAATGGAGCTTGATGAAATTAGAAACCAAGCTCAACAACATAATAGGAAGAAACAAAAACAAAGTAAATACTTGTCATGACACGAAGGATAAAAACAAGAAGTTTGAAGTAGATGACATCAATCTCATGTGGAATTCGAGTAGGGACAAAGAAAAGCAGGAAATTTGAGGCCCCTATGGTTAGGACCATTTGTCATCATTGGAAAAGCTGAGAAGACTCATATTATCTAAAGAACATGATAAGAGAAGAACAAGAATTTCCAGTGCATGGACAATTCCTAAAGCATTTCTTTTCTTAAAACTTTCCATGCACAGTAGAATAGGTGAAGGTCAGGGATTTCCAGTGCATGGACAATTCTTGGATAACCTTCTAAAATAAATCTTTTCCATGCACAGTAGTATAGGACTTCATATCATTTCCACCACTCTTGATTTTTCCTCATTTCCATTGCCATCCCATATCACAAGCCACTTGGTCTGCTCTCCCAGTGATCTGAATTCTTGATATACCCACAGGGGGTATACATCCCCAGTCGAAGCCACTGTTGGGATTGTAAAAAAAAATTCACACTTTTTATAGCCTACATTCATGAACCCCACAAGGTCGCCACATTTTAAGTGTAGAGAACAACACAAATTGTTATAATCCATTTCACATGCCATATTCACCAATGATCCCATCAGACTTGACCTTTTAACACACCAAAAATCCCTTTGGTCATCATTAAGTAAGAGCTTCTAAACAAACGGTTCATATCGACAGGACTAGGTACATGTCTCTTCGATCCATAAGTCATAGCCTCTCAATTTGAGCATTTTTTGCATATCGGCAAAAGGTCAACCATATCACAATGATCAACAACTTTGGAGGATACATATTCGGGAAAACAAGACATGTCATCCCACTGACGAAAAGGTTATCGGAAAGAATAATACTATCGAAGTAAAATCCTTAGTCATCCCAAGCATGCATGTCATGTCGATGGACCCTCATCGGTAAGAAATTCATTTTTTCTCACCAATAAGACAAATGGAAACACATCGAGGAGATGTGTACTATCTAAGTAAGTTTTTCTTTTCTTTTTGACTTCACATGTTACACTGATGAAAGTAATTTCGGCAAGAGTCTTGCCGATTCATCTGAAGGAAGAGGGCAATGAAAGAAACACGTCAGGGAGACTAATGACATCAAAGTAACTTTCAAATCCCTTAGCGATTCCTATTCTCATGTTGATGGTAATATGAATGGATCAAAGTTCATTGGAATGACACTTGGCAACAACTTTGATATCTAGTTGACTTCACAAATCTCTTCCTGAAAGTGATATAGATTAAAAAACAAATGTAAGGCCAATTATTCAGCATCGGTAGGAAAATTATTTGATCTTCCCGACCATGAAAGATGATCAAAATAATAATATTCGGGTTGAATACATAGATCGACTAGAGTTCTCACCGATATAATTACTTGATCTAACATTGAGAAATTCAAAAAATGCACATTAATGGCCACAGATGTACATTGTATAGATATTCTCTGATTGAAAGAAGAATAAGCAAGAATAATTTTTAGGATTGGCAGCGAAAGGAACAGGAGAGCGGGCAGAGGTCAAAAATTTAGTGTGGCCAAAAACTTTCAAGTAAGCTTGTGAATTCCTTGTAATTATATTTTCAATTCAACACCTTGAGAAGATAAAATGGAGGGTTCAAGCTCTGGGAAATCGAAGAGTAGAAAACAACAAAGTGAGGGTAGCCAGCCTAGGGGTAAAAAATAGAAAATTGAAACAAGGGATGAACCAAAAACAAATGAGAGAAGATTGAACCAAGATCTCATTGAGCAACTATCTAGTTTAGGACCAAAAGCCAGGCATTTTGCACAACTTAGGGTGATGTGAAAGATTTGAAGACAAGTGCAGGCATATAGGGGATGTATGGACCCCTATTCGAGGATATGAGCTATTTATGTTTCATTATCATTGGAAGGATAGGTTTGAACCAGTATGCAATCCCTGGAACTTTAATCTGGGAAAATTGGTTGTCCCTAATGTATTTGTAAATGTGGAACTAGTAAAACTCATGGCTACCCACTACAATCCAGACCTCAAGGCTATCTGCAATTCGCTAGGAAAACCTTTTATACATGTGTCTGAAGCTGCAATTTGTGAAATTTTTGACCTAAACGACACATGTGATGAAGTTATTGTACATGAGGCTTTAGAGAAATAATATTGGAGAATGGATACAACCTATAGAGGGTGGAGATTACCATTGCATAGGCCCAAGAAGATGGAGGTCTGGTTCCACTTGATGACAATGATGGGCCTCCCTTTCATGTCACTTATTTGAACCCTATTTAAAATACACATACTTCTCAGTGTGTCAGTGTTAGGGACTGAGGCCCCTGAGTTTATGTCAATTGTACCAATGGTGATTGTTGATGTTCAGTACCATAATACCAGGCCATTTGACTATGCTTCACATATTTTCAAAGGAATTGATTTGGACTAATGACAATTAAAAATGGATCCCCTACACTTCATTTCAAGCATTATTCCATTTTCATGCATATAATAATATACTACGGGAAAGAAATAGGGATGTTCCCAGAGGGATTAAGGGTTGCACAATTTGACAAAGAGGGTAAACCACTACCAATACAATTATGGACTGCTATTTAGGATAGTGGATTTGTCAACTCTAGTTATGTTCATTTTGATGAGTATTTTTTCAAGACATTGTAGAGATTTCTCGACTATCCTTGTGATCACTTATTATCTGATGAAATTAAGAGGTTCCTTAGGCCCAAGTATTTCAATATACCTATAACTATTGGTCATAATTGGGGGGATTGGTATTGTTATGTGGATGCCACCATGATCAGGGTTTATGGTTTTGAGGATACACCATTTATTTTTCAAAAGACAGTACTAGATGCAATTGCATACTTGGAGATTGTTAGACAAATGGATTACTTGAGTGTTATGAATCTAGGTGCTTTTGGGAAGCAGACATTCATGCCAAGTACTTTGTGCATTGGAAATTTCACTATATTTTCAAAAGAGGGGTATGACTTGATTTTGGACAAGCTATTGCACTTCAATTTGAAAAGGGCTCCACCAAGGAAAGGATTTGATCTAGAAGGATACATTGATTTTTCCAGAAAAAAGGTAAACTTGGGTGGGTATGATCATATACCTTATCCATATGATGATATGATCAGGAACATAAGCGAGAGCTGGAATGGCTATTGAATCCATTATGAGGCTTTCAACTTGAATTTTGTTCATTTAATCTTCAAATCTCCCAGCTTGCTTGAACAGGTATTCTTGATTTTGAAGGGTTAAAAAGCATGTTTTAAACCATCCCACCTTTCTGTATGACCTGTTACTTGGTGGGATGGATCTAATTCATTAGAGAAAGGTGAGATAATGGATAATTTGAGTTGGGAAGGTCTGAGAGAGTGTGGGGTGTGAAGCCCTAAGTGAGAAACTTTGAATTTCCTTATGAAAAGTGAGCTTTTTATGAGTCAAGTTGAGTTTTGATGATGGGAAGTGATATTTTATGTTGAAATAAGCATAAACAGGGTACTTTGAGTCTATTTGAAAAGTTGTTAAGGTTTGGAGAGTTTGGGAAGCGTGAGTTTCATTAAACCCTAGGGTTTCTAGGCTCCTTGAGAGAGTTTTATGGTTTGGCCATTAGGAGGTTGAATCTCTGAGGTTTGATTGAATAATTTGGGGTTTTGAGACATATTATTTGCTTCCCCAAAGGTTTAGGGAGTTTTTCTATCTTTAAAGGGTGGTCCCTTTGTAAATTTGGGCTAATTTGAGCCCTTGAAAGCATAGGAAACCTAATTTTTGCAATCTGCTACAAAATAACCCAAGGTGTTTGTTTGATATGTTAATTTGCATTGAGATGGGTCCCTGATATGAGTGTTTTTGTGAAATGAAATGGTGTGTGAGTGGAGTAATACCTGATTTAGTGGTTTTGTTGTGTTACAAGCAAAACAGTGTGAAGTTGTTGAATGGTGAGATTCTGGTAATTTGTGAAATTGAAATTTGTTGTCATGGTTTGGAATTGTGTTTGGTGAGTTGTAGGACTTCCCCTATTGCATCAAAGTGGTATTAGAGAAAAGGTACTAGATTCTTGTAGAAGAGGATTGAAGATTGTGAAAGAGTGATTAGAAGGTGAAGAGGAAAGTTTGCAAGATGCCTCCAAAAGAAAAGAACAGAACAAAGGAGATGAATGACATGAGAAACCAGTATATGAAGGAGATCAGAGAGTTTTGAAAGAGATATTGGAATCCCTAGAGACCAACAAGATGAGAGAAGCGGTTGAGAGAAGTGATTCAAAAGAAGAAGATGATGAAGACTTTGAGGATGTTGAAGAAGAGCTTGAGCTAGAAGACCAAAGAAAGCCAAGTTGATAAAATTTGTAAAAGGTGAAAAATACAAGGTAAATATTGATGTGAAAAAGTTTGGTGGTAATTTGAATGAAGAAAAATTGTTAGATCGGATAGCTTCTTTGGATAACTATTTTGAATGTGAATATATTCTTGAAGAACATAGAGTGAAGATTTCCAAAACAAAGCTTAAAGGACATGCACTTGTATGGTGGGATTATCTACAGTCAGAGAGGAGGAAACAAGGAAAGTCTAAGATTGTGGATTGGGACAAGATGGTGTCTAAACTAAAAGGTAAGTTTCTCCCTTCAGATTATCAAGTTCAAATGTTTAAGAAGTTGCAAAATTTGAGACAAAAGGAAATGGATGTAAAGGATTACACTGAAGAGTTTTATAGATTGAGCATGAGGTCTAATCACAATGAAAATGAAGATGAGAAAATTTCTAGGTACTTGGGAGGCTTAAGAATGAATATACAAGATGAATTGGCTTTGACTAATCCTAGAAATGTAGAAGAATGTTATAGAATGGCATTAAAGGATGAAGAGAAAGTGAAGAGAAGACAATAGAAAATAGTAAGAGGAAGAGGCAATTCCATGAGAGGAAGAGGAACATTTTCTACTCCAAGGAAAACAATTGAAAATCAAGGAGAAGAGTCAAGCAAGAGAGATGAATAAATTTCTAATTCCAGAGGTGGATATAGAGGCACAAGGGGCAGATTTGGAGGTGGAAGAAGTTCTAACACTTTCATATGAAAATTTTAGCATTGCCAAGAATTTGGACATCCTGATTGGAGGTTCCCTAAGAATGCTAGTTCATCAACAAGTGGAGGAGAAAGAAGGTTTAAAAGAAGAGAACAAATAGTCCATGAAGATAAGGCTAAGAGTTCAAATTCTAAGTCACTTTGTGTTGCTCATTAGGTGGGTGAAATGCTGATGATGAAGACTCAATTATTGAAGACCACAAAGGAAAGAGAGTTGCTTCAAAGAAGGGCCTTGTTCAAGATAGCTTGTAGATGCAAGGATAAGGTATGTAGAGTCATTGTTGATTTGGGTTGCACAGATAATATTGTGTCAAATGAGATGGTAGAAAAGTTACATTTGCAAAGAGTGCCTAGGGAGAGACCTTATAGGGTTTCATGGGTCAGTGACAAGAAAACATTGGTGGTGAATGAACAAGCAAAAGTGGAATTTCAAATAGGTCAGTATAGAGATGAAGTCATTTGTGACATTCTACCAATGACTTGTTGCCACATGTTGCTGGGTAGGCCATGGAAATTTGATAGATCAACTATATACCATGGTAGGA
The DNA here is from genome assembly GCA_007258455.2 of Sequoia sempervirens. Lineage (NCBI taxonomy): Eukaryota > Viridiplantae > Streptophyta > Pinopsida > Cupressales > Cupressaceae > Sequoia > Sequoia sempervirens. The sequence continues at coordinate 13,295 of VDFB02136344.1, forward strand.
AAAATACTTATACTATAGAGAAGAGTGAGAGAAAATTCTTGTCGACTCCATTGAATGAGGGAGTAAATGAATATGGTGAGTTAATTATGCTTGGGAGAAAGGAGTACACTACTGTTAGTGAAGGTAGAAGCAAGTGTGTGGATTTAGGAGTTAAGGAAAACCAAGTTAAGGTGCAGGAAGTGAGTAAGGAGAGTCAGAGTAATGGGCAGACAACACCTCAGGAAAATATTAATGGTTGGAAAAGAAAAGTAAATGAGATAGTGTCTCATATTGGTAAAGGAAAGATTGAGAGAAGAGAGCCTTTGGAAAGGAAATAATACAAGGATAACATCATAATTGGGGCAATGGAATGTCCTATAACACATAACAAAGTAAAGAATCAGTCCAAGGGTGATGCAAGGTCAATGATTGGTGATAAGGAAAGGACAATAACAAAAGGAAGAGAGGTTGTTGGTACAAAGGTTTATAGGAATGACAGGGCAATATGACAGATGAAGAATGATGTGACTGAGGTAACAGTTGGTAAGATAGAGTATGAAGCAAGTACAGGTCTGATAAAGAAACTTAAATGCATGGGTATAGTGGAAAACACAGAGGCAGGTCTGAGAAAGACTAACAATTACAAGAAAACAATGGTCAGTGATGGGAATGTAAGTGGAAACAAGGGATAGAGAATGTAACTAAGTGCAGGGTTGAAATTTGTGGAAAGATAGAGTATAGATGTAAAGAAATATGGTATGGCAGAGTTTGAAGTTAGTAGTGATGATAAACACCCCTTAACATAGTATACACAGTTGGAGCATAAAACAAGGGAATATAAGGTTGTCAAGATAGTAAAGAGAAAAAGGAACCTGAAAAAGAAGATCAAAGAGGACAAAGACATGTCGCATATCAAGGAGGACATGTTACATTGCTCTTTCCAAGAGACTTGGAAAAGTTTCAAGCTGGGGTGTATGGTGCAGGAGCACCACTAAACAAGCTGTGTCAATTCAAGATTTTGAAATCTAGGCTTTAGAATGTAGGATTTTTGCATTAGAATAAGGTCTATAAGACCATTTTTTAATGTTATAAGACTATTTTGCTTTGGATTAGGTGTCTATGTGATCAAATTTTGCAAAATATGCTAGAAAGGTGTTAAGTGTTAACTTGGAATAATACAAGTTGTAAAAGTTGTAATAAGACAAGATTGGAAGGCCAACGATCAAGGCCTTTTAAAAGTTAGTTGTGGAAGTTGTAGGGGTTTTAGTTAGAGGGAAAATTCTTTAAAATCTTTGAGAAACTCGTAGCATGTTTGGTTGAAGACATTTTTTGAAGTTGAAGATTGAAATAAAAGGCTGTTTTTCTCCATTTTCCATATTTCTTGATATAGCAGCAGATTTTCCAGTCTATACAAAACCTTTTGGCTTCAAATTTTCTTTGGAATCTGTAGTGTAGTGTTTCTTCTTTCTTTTGAATCCATTCCAAGGCTTTCATCTTGAATTTTTTTCCATTTAATCTTCAAATCTCTCCAACTGGTTTGAACAAGGTATTCTTGATTTTGAAGGGTTAAAAAGCATGTTTTAAACCATCCCACCTTTCTGTATGACCTGTTACTTAGTGGGATGGATCTAATTCATTAGAGAAAGGTGATATAATGGATAATTTGAGTGGGGAAGGTCTGAGAGAGTGTGGGGTGTGAAGCCCTAAGTGAGAAACTTTGAATTTCCTTATGAAAAGTGAGCTTTTTATGAGTCAAGTTGAGTTTTGATGATGGGAAGTGATATTTTATGTTGAAATAAGCATAAAAAGGGTACTTTGAGTCTATTTGCAAAGTTGTTAAGGTTTGGAGAGTTTGGGAAGCGTGAGTTTCATTAAACCCTAGGGTTTCTAGGCTCCTTGAGAGAGTTTTATGGTTTGGCCATTAGGAGGAAGAATCTTTGAGGTCTGATCGAAGAATTTGGGGTTTTGAGACATATGATTTTTTGCCACAAAGTTTCAGGGAGTTTGACTATGTTTAAAGGGTGGTCCCTATGTAAATTTGGGCTAATTTGAGTCCTTGAAAGCATAGGAAACCTAATTTTTGCAATCTACTACAAAATAAAACCAAGGTGTTTGTTTGATATATTATTTTGAACTGAAATGGGTCCTTGATATGAGTGGTGTTGTGAACTGAAAGGGTGTGTGAGTGGATTAGTACCCGATTTAGTGGTTTTGTTGTGTTACAAGAAAACAGTGTGAAGTTGCTGAATGGTGAGATTCTAGTAATTTGTGAAATTGAAATTTTTGTCATGCTTTGGAATTGTGTTTGTGAGTTGCAGGCCTTCCCCTACTACATCAAGAATTGAGGATTATAAGTCTCCCCTTAGAGAGCAAGAAATTGAAGAAGGCTCTGATACAGACACAGGCAGTTGGCTTATAGATCCTTTGTTGTTGATGATGAGTTTATAAAGTCCCCAGAATTTAGATCCTTCTTGTATAAACAGAAAGGGAAATCAATAAGAGAATATGTTGCAAACATAACACCAAACAATGAGGATCAACTGTTGAATACTTTGAAGTTAATCAGAAATGATTTTCCTGGTTTGGACCAAATTTGCTCTTGTTTTGACAAATTTTGCAAGATAACAGTAAGGCACACAAGCTTAGTCTTGAAGGAGTTACAAGGTGTACATGGGATCAAAGCATAATCTTGATGAAGGTTCTCTCATGATTTGGGCCCTATATCCTCCACACAAGAAGTATGTAATTATTGACACTGAAAAGGAATTTGGCCATGTCATGACATTAAAAGTTGGAGAGGCTGATCCTGTGGCTACAGCTGAAATTGGCATCAATATTGCTAAATTAAATAAAGCTCAGATCTAGATGTTGATTAAGGAAAAGGACATATACAAAATGAATAATGATAGGATACTCAAGGAGAATGATTTCCTGAAGGATATGGTTAAAAATACATTGAAGGAATCTACTAAGCTACTAACTCAAAGGGAGAGTTCATAATTAAAGGATAAGGGTGAAGGATCACATGTACATGATCAAGTAAATAAAGCCAGGTTTGATACAATCTTTGCAACATTTCAGAAATGACATGCTAATTTAATGATTTGCATGAATAAGCTATGGTCAATCCATTCCTAGAATCATGCTATAGTTCAGGAAGACAAAATGATAAATGACTTAATACATGAGAAAATTTAGGAAATGCAAAAGAAAGGTGTTTCTGATTGCGGGGCTACCACAAATGTTGAGGATATAGTTAAAAAAAACAAGGACTATTATGAGGAACTCTGGGAAAATGCGAAAGGATTAAATAATGCTACAAAAAGTGGAGTTCCTACATTATTTGAAGATAATGGAGAGTTGAAGGGTCAGGACAAGTGGACAAGAGATCACAAGATGATATTGCATAAAGCCTTGGAAGTAGCCAAAAGTGAAGAATCAACATTGGATGAATCATTCAAGCACCTGGAGAAAATGGTAACCATAGAGATTGCTGCGAGAAATTCCACAGAAGATGCCAATACTCACTTAAGACAAGATTATTTAGATCATATCACTGGAATCCATCTGTGGCTTGCTAGAGCCTAGTTGTTTATGTTTAATTATTGTAAGTTTTTAGTTTCAAAAGACATTCACAAAGGGATGCGTCCTCTTCAAAGTTTTGATATAATAATCAGATACATAGAAATAAGAAGTAATAGGCGAATATGGATAGATAGATAGCAGAAGAGTTCCATAATGTTTACATTTCGAAAGACTATGTTGCGAGCATAATTTTGAGGAAATCAATGAAAGATCTTTGATTTTGTGGATTCATATCGGTATCAATTGTTTGTTTAAAATATACAATTATTTGGTTGTCTCCAACTTAATATTTCCTTATTATTTAATTTGGTGTATCAAGGATATATTCAATTTATCAAGGCACATTTGTTGTTCTTGTGTGGTGTGATTAATTGGTTTCTTTAAAAGAATTAAACCCTTCTATCCCATCACATTAATCTAGAAATGTTATTTGGATCAGTCAGAAGAGCCATATAGTTAGGATTGCCATTGTGTCTCCAATTTGGTATCATCTATTGTTTCTGCATGATTTATTCAATTGGCTCCTTCAAGGAAGGGTTAAAATCCTTTCAAATGATAAATCATAAGTAACCTGGTTGTGATAGTTGGATCCATAACTAGAGTTTTTCAATCACTTTCCTGCATGTTTATACAAGATATAAACCAACATAAGTGTGCCAAAAAATTTGAGTTACAACCAATACAAGTCATTCATTCTAGATCTTCATTTGACTCCATTTACCCAACAAGGCACTGGTCTTTCCCATTTCATCACTTAATTTTATCAAATCCATTTTCAAAACCTTACATCTATTAATTGAACATATTAGTGAGCTTCACCTTGACATTGCCTATACAATTTATACCAAATTAGGCTTCCATCTCTGCACTCCCAATTGTCATTGTGGATAGATTTCTTAAGTAGGAAACACATAGTTTAAGTTTGCTTCATTTGCATAGGTACACCCACCTAGGTCTGGCAGAGCCTAAAGAGAAGAAGGTTCAAATACATCAATTGGCCTTGTTCATTAGCCTAAAACGTACCAAGAGCTTGGAAACCTCTTGTGGCTATCTAACCAATGTTTTTGAGACCTAACATACACAATGTCTAGATTATGCAAAAAGGCATTATCAATATTAGATTGTGGTAAAATTCTTTTCAATAATATTGCAATTTTGACTGAAAATGAATATGACAACCCATGTATTAAATGCTACATGGCTCAATCCTTTTGCAATGCAATGCTAAATGGAGAAAACATAGAAAATAAAATCCCTTGAAACATGCTTAAAATATGAGTTGAAAACTATTTGTGGTGTCACAAATTGGGAAACATTTATTGCAAAAGTTGGAGATCCATTTGAAAAAAGTGAAATTGAAGAATCTAATTTTTGTTTTGAATGGTTATCCTACATTTTGAAAATAAAAATTAAAGTTCACTCAAAAAATAATGCCATGCCTACCAAAGGATATTGCAAATGTGTACAACCAACAAAAGTATACAATGTCCTTTGTTACAAAGTCAATGACATGCATATACTTTATAAGCCAGGTGAAGCAAAGATAATAATGATAAAGAACATTCATAGTGCACAACCAGAACAAAAAAAAAAAAAAACAATAATGAAAGGCAAATAAAGGCTTAGTATGAAAAAATTGAAAGAATCCATTTGAAACAATAAACAAGTAAAAACTTGCAACTCTACACATCTCACAAAAGGGGTTAACCACTATTCTCCATAACTCGCTTCGTAAAAAAAAAGAAGAGATACACAAAAATCCTAAACAAAAGATTTGTATGTGCAAATTGAAAGAATCCATTCAAAACAATAAACAAGTAAAAACTTGCAACTCTATAGATTTCACAAAGGGGTTTAGCATTTCTTTCCATAACTCACTTTGTAAACTAAAACAAGAGATACGCAAAAACCCTAAAATCCAAACATAGAAAAAAGAGGAAAAAAACACCCATAGAATCTTACATGGAGAAAATCAAAGACACCTAAACATGTGTGTTCAATTTTGGAAATTACATTTCAAAAAGAATATTATAAATCTAAGCCAACAAACAATGGAAACATATGGGCTAGTTTTATTAAGGACACAAGGATTTTTCAAAAACAAAATATGCAACTTTTGTAACCACCAATTGAGGCAAAAAAAAAAACCAATATATGCAATACCAGAACATATTAAAACAAATAAGTTGTTAAATAGACGCAGGAAAACTGAGAGGGGGGATGGGGTGAATCAGTTGTCACACAAATTCAAACTTAAAACTCTTTATCACTTATCAAATCTTCATTAATCACAATCAAGTTATGTTATTAAATAATATGATCAAGGAAACATAGCCACGTAGCAAATCAACACAATGAACACCCGTGATTTTACGTGGAAA